>JARKHS020016555.1:0-47268 GCA_030143305.2 Amblyomma americanum | reverse complement strand
GCCTCAAAGCTGCCGCTTGAAAGAAATAAAGACCAGGAAATGCAGAGGAAACAGATTCGTGGTGTTTATAAAGTTAAATAAGGAATAAGTATGCCGGTTGGAGCTGTTCAGGTTCTTACTGATTCCATTATCTCCGTCGTTCCGCTTTGTCCATGCTGCTCGGCAAAGAGCAAATTCTAACTTACCGCGGCAGAAGAGTTGCGCGTCACCTGAGCAAGAAAAACCACGAACCGCGCTGACCTGGCTTCCTATTTTATTCTTTCAATCGGAGGCTTTGGGGCCAAACTCGAAAGACACGCAAGCTGTCGCTATCTAAGTCGGGTTGCCGAGTTAAGCAATGGTTCTTATGCGCGCGTGAAGCCGGAGCCACGACCAAAATGCGGAAAAAAAAGCGCTTCAAAAGCGCGCACTCTCCCCTCGGTCAGACAGAGATGAAGGACAAGTCAAGTCAAATTGAACTGCAATCAAGTTATTGTTAGCCGCAGAAAACATTGCCTCACCCTGAGCTTCTCTGTCGACCGTTCGTGTTAAGCGTGCTATTGGCGGTACACTCTGAGCTATTCTAGCCTTGCAATATTTTTCTCTTCCGCCATGCGCATGACTTCCATTAGCACTTAGTGCACTCCTTCGCTTTGTACGTTACCCCATGTTTTGTGCTGTAAAGCTAAATACATGTGACAGCACTCCCACCTCCATTCTTCGTCTCAGTCCGGATATTTAGCTCATGTTTTAGATCGATGCATTTTACTTTCGTACATCTCCCATACGTCTATGTTCGATGCGCATGCTCTCCTCTAGCGCCTTAAAAACCATTAGCAGTCATCGTCGTACGTTGCAAAATGACAGTGTCTGTAGAGGTGTTTCAAACAACGCCCAGTGTGTTCTAATGCACGAATCTACAGCTACGGTGCCCCAAGACATTGAAAATCTTTGGCGAAAGTGCTGAGCTCGCCTTTGCGTGATCCTGTAGCCTTGTCCAGAGTTAAATTTCTGGAGAATAGCTCTCACGCAGCGGCACTTCTTTCAGGCTCTTGTGGGATCCTACCTTGCATACTTATGTTTGCGGCCAGAAAACTCATACTCAACAAGTTCGCCTTTGAGGAATAGTCGGACAGTCCACTGCTTCCGGTATAGCAACCAGTGTCCCACTTTAAAACAGCTAACCCGTTGGGCCACTCTGGCAGAAAGGTACAACAGTCCGCGGTAATGTCTGCCATGCTCAGGACTGGGAATTCCATCGCCGTCGCTTATCTTGCCGTGTATTTCTATAACTTTCTCGTATCAGCAGAGCTGAGCGACCTTCTCATGCAGTCACTGAGAGCTCTGCAGGAATTTCCTGGATCGCCAGTCGCCCTCGTAGCAACAAAAGCAGACAGCGACCTCCTCGGCACCACTCTTCACTTCCTTCCCACTCCTTTCACATTGTGGACTTGCCTGGGTGAGAACAACGCGTGCTACAGGTCGTTCACAAATTACGTCACACAAAATAGCGCTTTTCCATTACCGGCATTTGTCCTTATCCTCTGGCCCCGCAGCTTGCCAGCGATAATTTTCGACACGATTCGTCACACAGAAAAGTGGCACCCAAATGTAAGATGGATTTTAGCGGGTGAGAAGCACCATGACGCACTCGACAAGCTCGCGAACCATTCTTGCCAAGTGATCAAGGTGGGCGAAAAAGTCATAAACGCGCCTGCGGACGCCTATAAGCGCTGTGACAGGCGTGTACTAACGTCTTACGCAGAAAAGGAAACACTGCTTGGGTTCACCGCACCCGGCCACAAATTCCCCAAGAACAAGGCACTTGCATACACGATAGGGGAGGAACCTTCTCAGTTATGCAACACCACGGAGCCTGTCTCGTATCTGGCTATGGCCCTCAACGTTACGAAGATGCTGTTCCCCGAAGGAGTAGCGCTACTGGACGCTTATGTTGCAGTCAACGTTTCAATGACATTTCGGTGCCCTGAAGATAGCGGTATAAGCCTTCTCTTAGACAGGGAAACCGACCTCATGCTATTCTCCCTACCACAGGTGAACGGGACATCTGGAGCCTTCTACAATTACGCCTTTCAGCCACCTCGGCACCTTTGCTTCTTTGTCCGCGCCCGCAGTCCCATTCCACCATCGTTTTCTGATGCCTGGCTCTTTTTCTTCTCTTGCAGTTTTCTTTTGACGCCTCTTTGCGCCGGAATACTGCTTGTCCTTCAGACTCAGAGCGTGCTCTTTTCAAGAGAACGCGTTTCCGTCAGCGCTATCACTGCATTCTTTATAAGCGTGTTTCTAGGGAGGAGTCCACAGGACATAAACGTTCGGCCTTCGTCAGCGAGGCTACCTTTGTGCGCCTTGTTGGTGGGTACGGTGTTCGTTGGGATGTATGTGCAGAGCAGCATGACAGCATCCATTAACGTGCCAGCACTTTCAGCCGAGATAAAAACCAAGAGAGATTTGACAACGCGCATGGAGAGGGGAACAATACATCCTTGCGTCGAAATTATTTTCTTCCAATATATACAGAACAACAAGCATAAGGACTTTTTCGTTGAGCAGTTGGACCAGGCTCTTCGTCGATGCAAAGGTAGCTGTGTTGAAGCTAGTGGTTCGTTCGGCTGTTTTTCCAAAGCTCGAGACGGAACGCATGCCTTCGTAGTTTACTGCACCGAAGCGATGCTTCGTCTGTCATCTCAGCATTCCCTGGCTGTTGGGGAGGATTCATTTTTAACGTGGTATCCCGTGTCTGCTGTACACAGCCGCGCTCCTTTCAGGTAAGAGAGCAACCTTTCACATGAGTATGCTCTTTACGTTCCTTCTGCTAATGCTTATGCTGCAGAACAGCGCTTTACTTTAGTGTGTTTTGTAAGATACTCATTCACAGAAGTATTAGCACTTTCTTATTCAGATCGACAACAGTCATAGCCAGGCGTTAATGTGCAACATTCAAGCAAAAGCTGCATGTACTGACGTTGCGGACAAGACTCAGGAATTTGCTTGCTCCGCAGCAACCTCAAATTAGAATGAACGCTAAATATTGGTACCTGCCAAGGGAATTTGTCTCATTTACAACGAGTAAATAAAGCAGAATGCAAGGCAGAAGTATTGACAACATGCGTATTAGTCACTCAGGAGGGGAACTTCAAATCATGACCAATGAGTTAGACAGGCAGAGCAGAACGATGGGTCTAAAAATTAACACGCAGGAAACCATTTTAATGTTCGACAGTCTAGCAAGGGAACAACACTTCACAATTGGCAGCGAGAGCCTGGAAGGTGTGACGGAATACTTCTACTTAGGTCAGGTAGTGACAGCTGATCCGGATCCTGAGAGGTAGATAACTAGAAGGATAAGAATGGGGGGGGGGGGGGGGGGGAGCGCAACATGAGTGGCAGTTTACCAATTTCTCTCAAGTGGAAAGTGTACAACAGCTTTATCTTACCGGTACTCACCTACGGGGCAAAAACATGGGGGCTAACGAAAAGAGTTCAGCTTAAGTTAAGGACAACGCAGCGAGCCATGGAAAGAAAAATTATGGGTGTAACGCAAAGAGACCGGAAGCGGGCAGAGTGGGTGAGGGAACAAAGGCTGGTTTAATGACATGCTAGTCAAAACCAAGAGGAAGAAATGGGCTTGGGGAGGGCATGTACTGCGAAGGCAAGATAACCGCTGGTCCTTAAGGGTAACAGAGTGGATTCCAAGAGAACGTAAGCGCAGCATGGGGCGGCAGAAGGTTAGGTGGGTGGATGAGATTAAGACGTTTGCAGGCAAAGGGTGGATGCAGCTGCCAAAGGACAGGGTTAATTGGAGAGACATTCGAGAGGCGTTTTCCCTGCAGTGCGTGCAGTAAGGCTGATTATGATGGTGATGATGATGATGTGTTAGTCAATTTTTTTTGCAGAAATAGCAATAAAGCTTGGTAGCTAACTTGCATAACATAGCTTCGCAATTACGGCTTAGATCTGGTCTTAACACGGAGCAAGGCAACTGACACCCTGTTGCACGGGGTCCTAAGATTACAAGCGTTGATTCGGTGGAGCACTCCATAGCACAATTCCGAGTTTTCCTGTCTAGAACCCTCATATCTCTGTAGTCGTTTAAGCCGTTATGGCTGCTTTTTTCGCCACCAAAATGTATTCAACAAAATGTAATAATGGTAGGCGCCAGACTGCAGTAAAAAGGTGGCATCGATATTTCTGGAGACGCTTTATGTCCAGCGCCTGTCATCGTGTAGCCGTGGCTTGGAAATTTAAAATATGCTACTTAAACGTCGTAGTTTTGAATGCTAGAAGATAAGAACTCCTAAATGGCTTTCCAGTTTTCTATCTATCAAAATGGTGGCATCGATATTTCTGGAGACGCTTTATGTCCAGTGCCTGTCATCGTGTAGCCGTGGCTAGGAAATTTAAAATATGCTACTGAAACGTCGTAGTTTTGAATGCTAGAAGATGAGAACTCCTAAATGGCTTTCCAGTTTTCTATCTATCGTTAATTTTATAGCGCATATTTTCCAAATTAGAGAAATAATGGCCGCGTTTAAAGCTCCTCGAAACAGAAAACAGCCGGCAAAGTGAACACATGGTAGAGGGTTACCAGCATAAGTCTCTTGTCGCGCCTTCAGGTCAATTGAAGGCAAGATGTCATGCTTCGTTTCGACGTACTTAAATCCCTTTTAGAGATGTGCAGGTTCTATGTCTAAATGTGTAGAAAAGTGTCTTCTAACTCTGCGGCGTATCGGCGCTAATAGAGATATGTTACCATGCAAAAGTGCATGTCAGTGGCGTCGCTCAGTTGTCAAACGAGAAGCACGCCGTAGATTGAAGGGTTTTCTGCTTTTTTCTAGTGTTTAATCTTTCTTAGGCTTGCAGGTACCGATACTATATGTCTATTTGATAGGGTGAATGCTTGGATCGTGTGCTGTAGGCAAACGCTCGGAATATCTGAGCCGCCATGAATCTCCACGCACAGGAGAAAAAAAAATGCTTGTGGTTCCGTCATCGCGGTTCCGTCATATCGGTACCGTCATGCCGCGCAACGACCAGATGGTGTTGATGTGATGATAATGTCGAGCGACAACAGTCGCGCCGGGGTCGGCGGATTCGTGTGGCCATATACGTGCAGTGGTGCGGCACGTTGCCTTGGAGTACATAGCGGTTGCGTGTGGTACGGAGTTTAACGCTGTAAGCTCTGCCCTCAGGAAGGCTCGTCGCTAGCGCACAAATTACTCTCGAAGGGGCGCCTAATCTTGCGGGCACCTCAGTCGGTCGCAACCCGGGCGCGAATGGTCGAAAGGGCTCGCACGAACCACATAATTGTGTTCACAGGCAGCACTGTCGCACGGCGTACACTGCGGTTTGTTCACCGGTGGCACCGGAGGCGGCGGCGCGTCACCAGTCCCTGTAGCTTTCGTACACGCCGCTTCTAACCGGCACTCTCCACGCGCTTCAGCATCTAGCAGCCTCGTGCTCTTACCAAGAGAGAGAGAGAGAGAGAGAGAGAGAGAGGGGGGGGGGGTTTATTGATAGGAAAGGCAGAGAGGTTGGCCTGAAAAATAATTATCTGGCCTGGTACTCTGCTCTGGGGGACGGGAAGAGGAGATAAAAGAAGGTCACGATGGGGGACGATGATGATGGGAGGAGGCAGATGAAAAACTTCTTTAAAAAAAAGGCACACTTTCTGACATCACAAACGCGAGACAAGGTCCGTGTCGCTCAAAAAGCGTGAGAGCGCTCGCGTTACCTTTACAGTTCTAAATCTTTCTGGCCAAGCGCCGAGGATCAAATCCTCAGAGAGGAGCGATGTGTCCATAGGCTTCAGAGCAGATGCGAGTATGAGTCTTTCACGTGCATACGCTGGACACGCCACTAAAACATGTTCTATAGTCTCTAGCACGCCACATGTGGTACATTCCGGGGAGTCCGCTTGTCCTATTAAGTGCAAGTATTCGCGCGTGGATGCCACGTTTAAACCTAGTCTACGGATAACGCATGCAATAGGGCGAGGTATTCCGCGAGGAACTGGAAAGGTCATCGTCGAATCTAGCCGTTTAAGGCGGATGTGGCGGGTGTCTGGCAGGGCCCAGTACTTAGCCGTCGCCCTCCTCATCAATTCCGAAAGGAGACAAGTTGTGTCCACTATAGAGAACGGTACAGCTGTACGCAGGCCACTGCTGAAGGCGCTCCTTGCTTCAGCGTCGCCGGTCTCATTTCCATCGAGTCCGCAGTGTCCGGGGATCCACTGAAACACTATACGGTGGCCGTGTCCCTGAGCAAATGATACAGACTAGTATATCAAGAGCCAGAGCTTGGTAGGCTGTGTGGCGTAGGAAGCATCCTAAAATGTGTAGCGCAGGTTTACAGACGGTGAAAATGCACCACTCCTGAGGCGGTTCTCCGAAGATGTGGGGAATCGATTCCCGAAGGCCCACAAGCTCTGCAGCGGTTGAAGTAGACTTGTGTCCCAAAATGAATCTGCGGGTCGTCTGTTGTGCAGATGCAGGCGGTCTTGGCGCGTCAAAAGCATATAACAAAGCGTCCCGCTGCCACTTTTGATGTTCCGCACAATGGTGCCTTGCAAGTGGCGACGATGTTCGGTCTGGCTCCTACGCTAATCAGCGTCGCACACGGCAGCGCTCACAGCAGGATCTCCCGTGTGCCGCTGCCTCCACTGTCACTGTTGAAGGCTCGGACGAGCGATAGCCGCCTTCGCTGCTTCCCGCTTTTCCGACCGTTGCTGCCGCTTGCGCTCTGCGTTGGCATCGCACGGTACACGGGCTCCTTGCATTTCACCTCTGGCAGCAACGTTTCGAGAGAGGTGATATGTAAGCAGCCCTTGTACAATGTGACGTCAGCACCTATTCAAGAACCCAAGGAGGTAAAAATATATCCGGAACCTTGCACTATATGACGCCTCTTTATCTATTCACTCTTTCACTCCTTCAGCTTCCTCACGGGGTAGTTCAGGTGTCCATCCAGCAGTGTAGCAGTTCAGCGCTCTTTCTTTCCTCAGAGCCAGTTCTTTATTTCGTGCTTCGAAAAATTGCTGTGGCCGCCGCGGAGGACACCTCGTATTATTGTCGTCGTCTTCATGTGGGGCGAGCGCTCACCCAACATCACGTGCGCACACATGTAGCCGTTGGTGTAGTGGAGCGAAACAGCGTTATGGGACACACGTTTATTCATCGCTGAGGAGAAGGCGGAAAAGTTTATTTTATGATTGCCTTCAAAATGGGGGAAAGAGTAATAATGTCCTCTTCCTGGGTGATGCCCTATCCTGGGCTCCGCCGGCGGCCATGAATCGGCAAGCACGCTCCACCATCTGCCGCTGGCCAGTCGGATGTGAACTGTAAAGCTGTCAACCTGCTACGCAGTGTCAGTGCAGAATAAATCCTCACGTGTGACCTAGATTAATCCTGAGCTTTTACAGCGAAAGCTATTACAGGATTGGTTGAGCCGTACAGCCCTGCGTTCTGTCGTGGAATCTGCAGGGACAGTCGTAACAGCTTCGTTACTTATAGAAATTATTTAACTACCACGTACCACGGTGGGCAGGTGGCAACTGAACTGATTTGTATTTAACAAAATTAACTCCCACCTGCCACTGTGGCAATGTGGCAATTGAATTCATTTCAATTGCCCCCTGATAGCCATGACAGGCATCACAGCGGACGCCCTCTTAACTATTAGGAGAGAGGAAGCAGACGGAAGAGAGAGAGGGGGAAGGGAGGCGACGGGTGGCTTGAGATGTCTTGGTGAGAACGGAGAACTGCACAATCGGAAGGTGGCTGCCAAGGGAAGAGCCCAGAGGGTGGCCACCACGGATGGAAGAGGTTGTGACGAGGGCGGAGGGACACACAGCCTGAGGGCGGTTCAACGCCAGAATCCACGTCTATGTGGCTAAGCTAACGCTATAACAGCTTTCGCTTATTACTGCCCTAAGCAGGCAAGCCTAGCTCTAGAAAATTGGAGGAGACACCTTAAGCTCCACCTGAAGGGTATGACGCAGATAGCGTAATTGGATAATTCCCTTATAAGCAGAACGTCAATCTCTACTTTGCATTCATAGATCCCCGGGAGTCCGCATTGCTCTTCTGGCGCAGTGGTGCAGCAGCTAAGCGATGCACCACTGTCGTGTGATGGCAGGTGCTGCCAGAGGAGGGCCTTGTCTGGCCCACGTTTCTCTTCCCGATCGACCAATCACTAATTTAACTTCCATCTGCCACAGTGGGCAGTTTTCTCACTATAAATGGGCAGGTTGTGATGACGTCACAAGTTCACGTGACCTAGATAGCCCACCCGGCTTCTAGGTCGCTCTCTGGGTACGAGCTGCCAGAGCCATGCTCATGATGTTTCGCTCACAACGCCGACCCCGGATTTGCTGCGTAAGGGGGCTTTAACGCTACCGCGTTAACACTTTTTTCCTGCAGCGTCCGCTAGAGCGCTCATGCAGCTTAATGGCGACAGCGCCAACGTGCTACACCTCCAAAATGCGCCTGTGAGCAGTCGGGGATGAGTACCCACCGGCTTTGAAAAAAGTGGCCAATGGGGCGGTCTTTCGCACGCCGCCATTCAAGCAATGCCAACAACGGTGATGAGAGTAATGCAGCTCAAAAAAGCGAAGACTTTTTTGCTACCGGGTGTCTCCTGGCTAAAGATAAGACAGGGTTCCATTCTTAGTATATTAGATAACTTCAAGAAATGTCGAGAAATTCTTCAGAATTATGAAGCAGCATTAATCTTAGAAGCGCTAGGTGAAACCAGTGCAGCCATTTCCGCTGATGCTCAGTTACGTGCAGGACATATGCGAATGTTCGACAAAGGCGTGAAATCAGAGCTTACTGATGTACAATTAGAAACGGAACACGCGATACTGATTATAGATTTGAATTTGTGGCAATAGGAAATAGCAGGGAAGTTGGTTCTCGCTAATCTTCCGGACGATAATACAGCAAATATGATTTTCTCCCTCGTTATAAGGACGGGGTTTGGTAGCGCTATGCACAGCTTGTTGTGAGAAGATTCCGGTTATGGCAGCTGACAAGTGTGCCGAATAGCTACGGTGCGCTGTATACAATGTTATGTTCACTTAAATGTTACAAGTCACGAAACAAGAACACAACGTTGACTGATCTATATAAAACATAGAACCTCATTATGACGCGAATAATTTTTTTCCTTCCGGGCACCCTTACTTTACAGGCACCAGCACAGGCGGCTCCTGAGGGCGGTTGCCGAAAGTGGATTAATTACACGGTTCCGGCCTCATCGCCTTCCTCCCGTCGATGAGTCCTACCTGTCCTTCGACATGCCACTGAAGGAATACTTAGTCGTCCTACAAGTCGGACTCACCCTATCGCTGTTGGCGTTACCAGCAGAGCTTGTCTGGCACCATTTCCGGTCGAAGAGAGGTATATGCATTCCGCTTAATGACTGGCACTTTCACGACCATGGTCCCCATTAAGCGGTACCAGGGATATACTCCAACAAGAGGGCAACAGAGGGCAGCACACACACTCAGTGGATCCTGTGCTGGCAACCAACTGTTGCTTGCTGCTGTACAAATTTTTCCCTCTTGCTGAGCGTGAAATGCGCGTCTCTCTAAGGGACGCTAGTGCGTTCGATGAAAAAATTTGAATTTAATCTCTAAGGTGTGCTTCTCTAAGGTGTGCTTTAAAAAGGAGCAAATGCAGACTCCCACCCGGTCACTGGGAACTGATCTTTTGCTCGCTGATTTTGTGTATGCTTCAAAGTCGTCGATTCGAAATTCACGCTGCAAAAATGCAGCATACCACCGACACCTTGTAGCAAAAATAAACAAGCATATTCTTTGTTTATATACTCTATAAGCGGCAGAACACAAAAAAGTGGTGCAGAAGAGTATACCGGTGCTTGTTTGCGTGCAAGATAAGCACGGCAAGAAAGTTCTGCACATGTGTACCACTCTCCGAGAAATGGTTAAGCAGGAAAGCTCCTCCAGCGTGTGTAAACTCGTGAAACCTTGTGCGAGCGTACTTTGAGCCGTGTAGCACTAGATTTTAAGCGTGTTGCGACAGAACTTAAGCGACATTCGTTGTGGACTCTCTGTCGTGATGTCGTTACGTTCACTGGGTTAGGTATTGATGCCTTTGCGTTCTACATTCCACTTTGTATAAAATACACTACTCGACTTCTCACCCTGCGTTCTCACTATTAACTGCAACGTCTCACTTGCACTATGTCGCCTGCATTATCAAAGCAATCGGTAGGCGCTTTCATGCTCCGAGAAAGCGCTGTATTGCAACTGCACGACAACTAGAAGCTCGTCATAAGGTTTCGCCGCGGCTGCAGAGACAAGTGAGCTGGCAAGACTCCGCGCCAGTCCTGCATACACATATAAGAAGGGACTGGCGCAATGCAGTGCTCTCTTGTGTGTGTTTTCCTCGTTTTCTCGCTTCAGTTCATTTTTTTTTTGCACATACGACTCGATACTACGAACTAGCTCAAACAAAAGTCTTGCAGCAGGTTACGAATTTCCGTGGGTCCTAGCGCAATAAGGCGCGATTATACGGCTCGTGTGCTCTTTTGAATAGATGGTTGAATGATTCTGTGTGGCCACCATCATTACTTGCACCGAATAAAAGAAACACATGGCCGGTAGTTGTCGATATCTGTTTAGGGCGAAAATAACAATAAAAAGCAATCTGTGACAAAAATGAAGCACGTTTAGGTCTTGCGAAGAAGCCTGCAAAATGTGTACAGCGTCAAAAACGGGAACCTGCACCATCGTGGTACGTCGGACAAAGCTTTCTCGCAGATGAAACTGGCAGAGGCTAGAAGCAGCAAGCAGTCGACGCACTTTCTTCTGCGGTTCAGTGCCGTCTTGCCTGTTTTGTCTATTTTTTCTTCTACTCCTAAGCTCTCTTTTTCTCTCTAGCGAATAATTTCTGTGTTAGTATGTATTGCGACTTTCAAGTGTAAGGCGCGGCATAACCTCTCCGTTGCTTTTCACCCAGGATATACCTCTGCTGCCATTTTGGCTTTTTTCTTATAAAAAGAAAGAATTCCGAGGGCACCTAAGACTGCTTACGTGCTTTCAAGGTGAAAACAGTAGAGTGTCATCGTGATCATTAGACCTCGACGCAGGTTGCGCACTGAGAAATTAAACGAAGACCAGCCTCCGAACGATGATTTCACAAACGCTGAATCCACAAAGGTCCGAGTGAAACATTCCGACACTCGGTGCGAATACGTGACGCGAAGTAGCCTCCAAACTGACTAAGAGACTTGAGCTATATACAACGAGAAATCGTATTACACCACCTGCAACGGTTTAGGCGAATGATTGCGTCGAACCCGACCGCGGCGGCTGCGTTCTTATGGAGGAAAAACTCTAAGGCGTCCGTGTGGTGTGCGATGTCAGTGCACGTTAAAGATCCCCAGGTGGTCGAAATTATTCCGGAGCCCTCCACTACGGCACCTCTTTCTTCCTTTCTTCTTTCACTCCATCCTTTATCCCTTCCCTTACGGCGCGGTTCCGGTGTCCAGCGATA
Organism: Amblyomma americanum; assembly: GCA_030143305.2. Taxonomy (NCBI): domain Eukaryota; kingdom Metazoa; phylum Arthropoda; class Arachnida; order Ixodida; family Ixodidae; genus Amblyomma; species Amblyomma americanum. The sequence goes on along the minus strand of JARKHS020016555.1, from coordinate 35,749 downwards.
TACGAGACAGATACTGCGCCATTTCCTTTCCCCCAAAACCAATTATTATTATTGTTTTTATTAATGGTTGTGCACAGTTTAATAATTAATAATTGGTTTTTGGAGAAAGGAAATGCCGCAGTATCTGTCTCATATATCGTTGGACACCTGAACCGCGCCGTAAAGGAAGGGATAAAGAAGGGAGTGAAAGAAGAAAGGAAGTGACAGGTGGCGTAGTGGAGGGCTCCGGAGTAATTTCGACCACCTGGGGATCTTTAACGTGCACTGACATCGCACAGCACACGGGCGCCTTAGCGTTATTCCTCCATAAAAACGCCGCCGCCGCTGTCGGGTTCGAACCCGGGGCCCACAGTTTAACACCAAAACTGGTTTTTGAGGGAACGAGCATAGCGCAGTAACAGCCGCACATCTCGGTGGACACCTTAACCGTGCCATAAGAGAAGAGGTAAACAGTATGGAAAGGAAATACAATTGAAGGTGAATACGTCGTCGGATCAGTTATTTCAGTGACTTACGGGAAGGGCAAAGCCCGATTTTGTCATTTCAAGTCTAGGCACACTTCAGCTTCCGAAGCAGCAAAACAGAGCGCTCAGTAAACATGAACGTGCCTCTGCCCAGCCTTTCCTACCGCGTCACCGCGCCGAAAGAAACCCGTTGCGCTTAAATAAAGAGATAACTGAACTGATGCAGAAAACGACCCACCGCGGTGCCTCAGGGGTTGGGGCGCTCGTCTACTGATCCGGAGTACCCGGGTTCGAACCCGACCGCGGCGGCCGCTATTCGATGGAGACGAAATGCAATAGGCGCCCGTGTGCTGTGCGATGTCGGTGCACGTTAAAGATCCTCAGGTGGTTCGAAATTATTCCGGAGCCCTCCACTACGGCACCTCTTTCTTCCTTTCTTCTTTAACTTCCTCCTTTACACCAAATTGGCAAATTGGTCGCAGTGTGCGGCGGGCCGTGGCACCGCAGCGCCTCTGAATGGCACCCGTTGGAGGTAGCTATATTAGAAAGCCGCTATCGTTTTCCGGAAGAGTGACAAATGCGGTCGCCTCGCGTCACAGCGCCGCAAAAAAGCTCTTGCGGTCTTAGGGACCTCCATTTGAGGAGCTTTTTTTCTTCTTTGCTTCTTTTTCTTTTTGTGCTTTCTTTACATCTTCGTATATGCAGTGCCGGTTTTGCATGTCACGTGCGCGATGAAAAAGGCATGAAAGTAAAATGGGGTATGAGATTGCCAAAAAGAAACAAGGTTTGAAGCTGCATTTTCTTCTATTTTTTTCTTTGTAACACAGTGTTTCTTTCCCTGAGACTTAGCGCGACCAGGCAGTAAGAACGCACTCAGTGCAGCATGACGAATGTGCCCAGGGCGAGATGTACGACTAGTATTTATTGTAAACATATTGCAAAAGCTTAAGGCAGTCATGAAGCCTGCTGCGGCAGTGACGAAGCTATATAGCAATGGGGGTCTCCTAACACAACGTACCCTAATGTGCGCAGCGTCTACTGTAAATGCTGCTACAATACTGCTATTTGCTTGTTTTACACATCCGTTACTATACAGGAGAGCTTAACCATGCAATTTTATCTACTGCGTAAGACTAAATTGTATGCTTTTGTTTTTAAATCACGGTTTAGCACACGTCCAAACGATTGCCTCGTTCGCATTTTCCTCCCATCGAGGCTCTCAGCATATCACAGGAACGTGAAAAAGTCAGCGCACGCACCACTAATGCTTTCTTGTTTGCGAAGTATATCACAACAAGCTAACAATCATTACAGCTAATGTGCTGTACTTAACAGCTGTTGCCCTGAGCTGACCTGTAACCTGTACATCATGCAGCAGGGGCCGACGCAGTGCTGTGACAGCACGAATGAGGTATATGTTTCGAGTTCGCCTCTGCCGACCGTACATTGCAGCTACGCTTGCTGTACAGCAGGAGCACGTTTCGGCTATAGTCATATGTAACTCAAAAACAAAGCGAAGGTGCCTCTCAAAGGAGGCCCTCCAGCCACTGGCTCGACCGATTTTCATGAGGCCGCGGTTAATCCAATTAAGCCGTGGTGAATCTTCTTTGAACAGCCACCCTCTGAGATTTCAGGCTAGCAGTTCAAAGAGGTTAACTACGGACGTCATGAGAATTGCTAGACGCTATTGGGTGGAAAGGACTAGGCAAAAGATGCTAGACGCTATTATCGGCAAGGACTGGTAGCCTTACTATAAGCAGTGTATTGCGAATCGACACTGAACTAAACGGCCAGACGAAAGCGGCGCCCATACTTTAAGCACCTGCATGCACACCAGCGGAAAGAAACAGACGTTTATTATTTCCGCAGCCAGACACCCGTATTGGGAAAGTCGGGAGAAATCAAGACGGCGACGCGAAAATTTGTCTGCTCATAGAGCGAAATGAGTCAATAGATTAAGTTGCCCAGATTGATCGAGTGACGCCGACAGAATGTTACGCTCAAAACACATTCGCGAAACGGCATTCAGAAACCTGGCTAGGACTAAATATAAAGTAAAAGAAAATGAAGAAGTGAAGAATGCTACGAATAATTTATTTTCGTTGTGAAGCAATCGCCTGAATTTGCTGCTCCCCAAGAAGTAGAACACATTGTGTCTGAGTAGCTGAATGCTGGTTGTAGAGGAGGTTACGAGAGAGAGAAAGCGGACTTGAGCCGTCCTGGACTCCGTCCTTTTCCTCTCTTGCTTTCCTTGGCGTACTTCTAAATTACCGGCGTGCAGCAGGACGGTGTGACGCGCCCATCGCAAGTAATAATACCCAAGACCAGCCAAATATGTCACTCTTCACTCGATTTTGCAGAGGCGGTAGTAATTAATATTAGGGCGCGGAGTTTTGTGTTCGTACGAGTATCGAAACACTCAAAGAGGAGCGCAGTAAGCGTTTAAAATTTCCCACATTTGAGCGTCGGCGACTGGTGATCATAAAAATGGCATGTGCTTGCTTTTGACGTGAATTCAAGCTAATGCTGGCTTGAAATCACGTCCAGCAAGAGAGAACAAACACCAGACGAACCAAAATATAGTTTTTTTTGCCGCGATAGCTACATTACAGTAGCATTTCGAGCCTTCAGCGTGGCGGCGGCGTGGCGGTGGCGGCACTGCAACCCTGTGGCGGCGCTGCCACCCTGTAACTGCGCCGCCACGCTGTCACGTGGTTGGCCACGTTGTGCGGAGCAGCTTCCGGCGGCGAGGCGCCGTGGCTGATCACGTGGTTCGTCACGTGATTGGTCACGTGACCAAGTTCCACTAGGCCAGCAGTAGCTATCGCGTCACTCCAGGATAGACCAGAGCTAAACCACCGCCAATTTTTTTTTCGGATGTCCTGGCCGCCTAGAACTCACGCATTGAAAGTGGCGAGATAAGCCTAAGGGCCGGATAAAACCACAGGCGGGCACTGGAGTTCTTATCCTTCTATCTAAGCAAGCCGACACGTTGACCGACGCTCAAGGTCGACGGCAGTCTACACCTACCGTATTTTCACAAACTGCACGTTCGCACTGAACAACGGCTTAAACGACGTTAAACGTCGCGCAAAGAGCAATTATGCACGCGCCATACGCAATCAGCCATCCGATGAGCGACCGCGAGGTCATTTATTTGTGTCTGACATTTTCACCTCCGCGGTTCTGCACTCGCCTTGACGTGTGCTGTACGCATAAATTCAGGCTGTTCTGAGGACGCTAGCTGCGGGATCGGGAACTTGCATGAGTGCTTAATTAGAACAGCTACCTCGTCCCCAAGCCACGTGTGGTGCGAGACTAGGCTTTCCGTTTCTACAAGCCTTCTCCGCTTTCGTTTGAAACCTTTCCTTGGCTCGTAATCTGCATCACTTAGCACGGTTTTCGGCAGCAGGCTATGCAGCCTTTTGAAACATGTTATTTGATTACCATTATTTAAGCTGAAAGGTAGAAAACGCCGAATAATTTTACTCTTCTGTTCAACAACTGACTTTTTTTGTACGTTCTCGGACTCTTATGAAGCTAACTGCGTGTTTTTTTTATCGCATGTTTTTGAAACATGTTTTCAGGTGTATAATTCTGCTTCCACATATATGAAGTCAACAGCACACATCAGACGGGGAATTGTATTGCTTTATCTGTCATCGGTGTCGTGCGAATAGTGTGTGTCGTTTCGCTCCTTTTAAGCCAGAGTGCAACTTCAGTTAGTTACATAGACGTTCTAACTTGTCCTCTGTACCCATGAAAATGGTGCAACGATTTTAGTACATGTCGAAAATAAATACAATTGTATTGCTCTTACTTGCGCATTGTGATCTTATTCATGCTACTTATAGCCCGCTAAACTCACCAGCACCCACATGCACGTTTTGCTTCAGGTAGGTTACTAGTCCACACGCATGGAAGTTCTATGAGAGCAATATTGTTGGTTCTGGGTACAAAGGCGAGGCAACTATCGCATGTCAAAAGTAACGGCACGTGAGAGTGCTTCGGACGCATACGAAAACAAGAGGGCCTTTAAATATTTCCGGACGGGCAAACCAGCTAAACGCCACGAAACACTGCCCCGATAAGAATTTTGAGCTCGTCTATTTCGTTGAAGTTAAAAGAAGTAGCCCACCGAAATAAGTGGAACGCTAAGCCACAAAATTTCAAAACCAGGAATTCCAAGAATTAGGAGCCAAGAGTACGAGAATTCGGGGTAAATTTTTCTATCTGTTGCGAATGCCAATACGTTGTATATATTGTCACGTAGTGGTGACGGCAGTCGAAGCAGCGATGAAGACGGACGAAAGGGTCTTCTAAAAGAACTGTTTATTGGGCTGACTTGCACCCAAAATGGACTGAATCACTCGGCGGCGGCGAAGCGACAAGCGTGCTCGGCGGTCGTCGAACAGAATGCCGGCCGCTGTCGGCCGTGCTCAATTTAAAGCTGATAGCGAACTTTCGAGATAAAGAGCGCAAAGTTACGAGAACATTCCGGAACAACGTAGAATCAGCTCTGCCTGGCTGCGATCAATCGAGATAAATCTAGTCGCGTCTTGCGTCGCAAACAAAGCGATAAAGTGATGTGGCGGCAGATTTGAAAAACGAACACACTGCAAATATTCGCGGCATTACTCCCCTCTGAAAGAAGCATCGACCCGATGCATTAAAACAAATAATGCGACTAGTAAGGAAAAAAAAACGGATCTTGCGAAAATAGAGCATGGAAATGCAGCGGCCTTTAGCGCGCATAATACGGCTTCAGACGGACTACATGGACAACTTCTGGTCGTACGCGGCGTCGCTGGGATGCAGTCATTGCGTCAGGGATGACTTCCTAATCCAGTTCACCCAGCTGACGAAGCACCTTGTACGGGCCGAAATAGCGGCGCAAAAGCTTTTCACTCAATCCACGGCAACGAATGGGCGTCCACACCCAGACTTGGTCTCCTGGCTTGTATTCCGCGTTGCGTCTTCGTAGGTTGTAGCGTCTGGCGTCGGACAGCTGCTGATCTTTGATCCGTAATCGGGCAAGCCTTCGAGCTTCTTCTGCGCGTTGAAGGTAGGCGGCAACGTCGACGTTCTCTTCTTCTGTAACGTTGAGCAGCATGGCGTCTAGCGTGGTCGTGGCCTCCCTGCCATGGACGAGCCTAAAAGGCGTCATCTGGGTGGTCTCCTGCACTGCGGTGTTGTAGGCGAAGACGACGTAAGGCAGGATGACATCCCAGGTTTTGTGTTCGGCATCGACATACATAGCGAGCATATTGGCGATGGTTTTGTTCAGGCGCTCGGTCAGTCCGTTGGTCTGCGGATGGTATGCAGTTGTCCTCCGGTGGCTGGTTTGGCTGTAGCGCAGGATGGCTTGCGTTAGTTCCGCCGTGAATGCAGTTCCTCTGTCCATGATGAGCACATCGGGGGCGCCGTGTCGAAGAAGAATGCACTCCACGAAAAATTTGGCGACTTCTACTGCTGTTCCTTTCGGTAGGGCTATCGCCTCGGCGTAGCGGGTCAGGTAGTCGGTCGCTATGATGATCCACTTATTTCCAGATGTTGACGTTGGAAAAGGGCCAAGCACGTCCATGCCGATCTGCTGAAAGGGCCTTGAGGGAGGTTCAATGGGGCTCAGAAATCCTGCTGGTCGTGTGGGAGGAGTCTTTCGTCGCTGACAATCTCGGCAGGTTTTCACATAGTGTGCGACATCGGCAGGCAGTCGGGGCCAGTAATACTTGTCTTGAATGCGGCGGAGGGTGCGAGTAAACCCGAGATGTCCAGCTGTCGGCTCGTCGTGTGAAGCCTGTAGAACTTCTTCGCGGAGACAAGTAGGTACAACAAGGAGGTAGGCTGTTTTGTTCGCTGTAAAGTTCTTCACAATGACCTCATTCTGCACACAGAAGGAAGACAGTCCTCGCTTGAATGAAGCGGGGGGTGAAGAAACCTTGCCTTCCAGGTACTCGATGAGGCCTCTTAGGTCGGGGTCCGAGCGTTGCTGCTGAGCAAAAGAGCTAAGGCTGATGGGTCCCAGGAAGGCGCCCTCATCGTCGTCCGGCGGCGGTGCATCTACAGGGGCTCGTGAGAGGCAATCGGCATCAGAGTGCTTGCGTCCGGACTTGTAAACGACGGTGACGTCAAACTCCTGGAGACGCAGACTCCATCGAACGAGTCGGCCAGAGGGGTCCTTCAAATTGGCAAGCCAGCAGAGCGCGTGGTGGTCGCTGACCACCTTGAACGGCCGTCCGTAGAGGTAGGGGCGGAATTTTGACGTAGCCCAGATGATGGCAAGGCACTCCTTCTCAGTTGTCGAATAGTTAGCCTCGGCCTTGGAAAGGGAACGGCTAGCGTATGCGATGACTTTCTCCAGCCTGTCGCTTTTTTGAACGAGGACGGCGCCTAGTCCCACGCTGCTTGCGTCGGTATGAACTTCAGTATCGGCGTTTTCATCAAAATGCGCAAGGATCGGTGGGGACTGTAATCGACGCTGAAGTTCCTTGAAGGCTTCTGCTTGCGGCGCTTCCCATTTAAACGGCACGTCTGCCTTCGTCAGTTGGGTCACGGGCTCGGCGATGCGCGAAAAGTTTTTCACAAATCATCGGTAGTATGCGCACAGTCCGAGAAATCTGCGCACTGCTTTCTTATCGGCCGGCGGTGGAAACTGTTCAATAGCAGCTGTTTTCTGCGGGCCTGGGCGTACTCCTTCCTTGCTAACGATGTGGCCTAGAAACCGCAGCTCTTCGTAAGCAAAGTGGCATTTCTCTGCTTTCAAGGTTAGGCCAGACGACTTGATTGCGTCTAGTACTGTTCGAAGTCTTTTGAGGTGCTCTTCAAAGTTCGAGGCGAAGACAACAACGTCATCTAAATATACCAGACAAGTTTGCCACTTCAGGCCTGCCAGCACTGCATCCATTACTCGCTGAAACGTCGCTGGTGCGGAACAGAGACCAAATGGCATCACCTTGAACTCAAACAGCCCATCCGGAGTGATGAATGCTGTCTTTTCGCGATCTCTTTCGTCGACCTCAATTTGCCAGTAGCCGCTCTTGAGGTCCATCGATGAGAAATATTTGGCATTGCAGAGGCGGTCCAGTGTGTCGTCGATGCGGGGGAGGGGGTAGACGTCCTTCTTTGTTATGTTGTTCAAGCGGCGGTAATCCACGCAGAATCGAAGTCAGCCGTCTTTCTTTCTCACTAGAACAACCGGTGCCGCCCATGGGCTGTTTGAAGGCTGGATGACGTCGTCGCGAAGCATTTCTTCGACTTGGTCCCGGATGGCTTGTCGTTCTCGCGGGGACACACGGTAGGGGCTTTGACGGAGAGGTCGAGCGTGTTGATCCGTTATGATGCGATGCTTGGCAATTGGCGTCTGTCGCACCTTCGGCGATGTCGAAAAACACTCGCTGTAGCTTTGAAGCAGATTGCGGATCTGGTCTTGTCTGTTCCGGTGCAGGGCTGGGTTGATGTCCAAAGTGGGCGAGTTCTCTTGGTCAGGCGAATCTTCTGCGAAGGGGTCGGAGAGGGCGGAGGAGTCTCGTACGTCAGATATTTCGTCGAAGAAAGCAATCGCCGTTCCTCTGTTAATGTGCCGGTATTCTTCGCTGAAGTTAGTCAGCAGTACTTCGGCCTGGCCATTGCGTAAATGTGCGATGCCTCTTGCGATGCTGATTCCTCGGTCTAGGAGCAACTGCATGTTGCCCTCGATGATGGCTTCAGCGTTAATGGCTTTCGCGGCGCCTACGGTCAGGATAACGCTTGATCGGGGTAGGACGCTCACTTCTTCCTCCAGGACACTCAGGGCAACGTGATTTTCCCGAGTTTCCATCGAAGCGTTGGCTTCGTCCGTCGAAAGCGTGATCAGCTTGCATCGCAGGCCGATGATCGCCTGATGCTCATTAAGGAAATCCATACCCAAGATCACTTCGCGGGAGCATTGCGGTAGCACAACAAAGGTCGCAGGATAGGTATGTCCTTTGACAGTCACTCGCGCTGTGCATCGTCCTGATGGCGTAATGAGGTGTCCCCCTGCGGTGCGAATTTGTGGGCCGTCCCAAGCCGTTGTGACTTTTCTCAGCTGCGCAGCGAATGTTCCATTCATCACCGAGTAATCGGCTCCTGTGTCGACTAGAGCGGTAACTTTCCGGCCGTCGATAGTCACTTTTAAGTCAGAGGTCCTGGCTCTTGCATTGCACGTCGCTCTTGGCGTCGGGTCACGGCTTCGTCGCGTATGCGAGTCGCGGGTGGGGCGTATGGTCGAAGCTCTTCTGGGTGGCGGCGTCGTTTTCAAGGCAGCCTGCGTCGTGGTCGGGGTTCTCATTGTGTGCGGCATCGGTGCAGCGAGTGTCGGTTCTTCATGTGGCGTCGCGGGTGCAGCGTCTTCATGGGGCGTGGTCGGTGGAGGATCTTCGGCGTTTCGCTCTTTAGCAACCTCACCTACAGAGGTTGCTGCCTTCAGTTTCCCCTACGGGGGCTGGGAGATCTTCCTCGTACCGCGGCTGCGTAGCTGCGGCGTGCCGACGCAAAGCGCGAGGTTGACGGCGATGGTGAGCACGAAAAGCGGTTTGGCGTGTACTCTTCTCGAAGCAGGTACTCGTCGATTTCCTGCGGGCGTTGCCCGAAGCGTGGTCGTGGGGCGTTAATGGCAAATCCTCGAAGACCGATACGTCGGTACGGGCAGTGACGAAGAATATGGCCGGCCTCACCGCAATGGAATCACAACGGCCGGTTGTCGGAAGTCCTCCAGGCGTCGCATTTCCTGGGGCGTCGGTCATAGGCTGGGCAGGCGGGGGCTGGGAGGCGGCGTTGTGGTACAAGTGGCTCATCTCGGGGAGGACGTGGGGGTTGTCGTTGGGGCTGGGCAGTTCTTACTGCAGCGGCGTAGGTCATGACCCGGGGTTCTGTGGCCGTCGGGTGCCAAGTGCTTGTTGCACTTCTTCCCGTACCACGTCCATCAGAGTCGCTGCTTGTGCGCTGTGGGGAGGATGGCAGTAATCGGCGTAGCTCCTCTCTGACGATTTCGCGGATAACTTCCCGCAAGCTGTCGCTGGTGGTGGCCGGCGTGTCCGAAAGGATTGCACCGGCAGAGGAAGGACGATTGTACTGCCGAGCTCGGACGTCGAGGGTCTTCTCAATCGTGCATGCTTCTTGCATGAATTCCTCGACTGTTTTTGGCGGGTGGCGGACGAGGCATGCAAAGAGTTGTTCTTTTACGCCGCGCATTAAAAACTGAACTTTCTTTTCCTCGGTCATCCCGGGGTCGGCGCGGCGAAATAGGCGCTTCATCTCCTCGACGTAACCGCGGACGGGCTCATTCGGAAGCTGGATCCTGGACTCGAGGAGTCGTTCGGCTCTTTCTTTCCTCACGACACTGGTGAATACCTTCAATAGTTCTCTCTTGAATAGCACCCATGTCGTAAGGGACGACTCGTAGTTTTTGTACCACGTGCGTGCGGAGCCATCCAATGAGAAGAACAGGTGTCCAATTTTTGCCGCATCATCCCACCCGTTGAATGACGCCACGCGCTCAAATTGATCCAACCATTCTTCAGGGTCTTCGCCTAGGGATCCATTGAAAGTTGGCGGCACCCGCGGCTGCTGCAGTATGATCGGTGTCGACATTTTCGGCGAGGTTGCGGTGCTCGTAGCCGCGTCTTTTCGCTGTCTTGTGCGGTCCGGCAGTTTCCCGAACTCAGGCTCCTCTCCCTGGAGACGTCGGCTGGCTCGTCCTCGGGTGCGAAGCGCTCAGGGCTGGCTTCACGACTAGAAGGGAGCGTCCGGAACATGGAAGGCTATCCAGCACCTCCGCCAAATGTCACGTAGTGGTGACGGCAGTCGAAGCAGCGATGAAGACGGACGAAAGGGTCTTCTAAAAGAACTGTTTATTGGGCCGACTTGCACCCAAAATGGACTGAATCACTCGGCGGCGGCGAAGCGACAAGCGTGCTCGGCGGTCGTCGAACTGAATGCCGGCTGCTGTCGGCCGTGCTCAATTTAAAGCTGATAGCGAACTTTCGAGATAAAGAGCGCAAAGTTACTAGAACATTCCGGAACAACGTAGAATCAGCTCTGCCTGGCTGCGATCAATCGAGATAAATCTAGTCGCGTCATGCGTCGCAAACAAAGCGATAAAGTGATGTGGCGGCAGATTTGAAAAACGAACACACTGCAAATATTCGCGGCAATATATCCCGAACGTCCCGAGACGACACAATGGGGGTTAGGGGGTGGGGCTTATGGAACGCTATAGTGGAATGATCCTTGTTAATTCACATCAACTGGGGTTTAACGTGCGCTGACAATGCAGAACATACGGCCGTTTTGTATCGGCAGCCGAATGCCAATCACAGAGCCACCGCGGCTTTCGCCGTCATGTACTGCACTGTGTCCAGTGTTCATCACTTCTGGAACGTTTGAGCTCCGGCTACGCGAAAACACAAAAATTAGATGTTTTGTGCTCAATATTCGTGCTTTCTAAGGATATCTGCACATAAATTGGCCACCATGTGCAACTCGAAGAGCTACTGCTACATAAAGATATGTAATTATTGCTCCATCGCTAGGGGGACAGTAAGCTTTTAAATTTAATAAAATCAAATACAAAAGCAAACGGCCAGCTACCAAAGTTGTATGCGTGTCTGAACGAAAATTAATTCAGTCTCTAAATCAAGGACGATATAACGCAGCCAGTTTTTCAGCATTACTTCCACAATATTTTCAGCATGGGATATCAGTTCCCTTACAGTAGGGCTTCATCACTAGAGTTACATAAATTAATGATCACCAAGTTCACACAAGGAAGAGGCAAACCAGAGTAAAATGTAACGTAAACCAGAATTACTCTACAATAATACGGGTATATGTTCGAAACTTCAATTTAGATTTCATGCCAAGCTATCTAATATACCTAAGAATACCTAAGAATTTCTCTTGTCTCGAAAGTATCCCGGGTCAGTAGATTCCTGTGCAAGTACAAAATCTGGCAACAATTAAAGATGGCACTGCACCTCCTACGCGAACTACAGTGCTCTGCCAAGTGTCGATTGTTGCCTTGCCCCACCTTGTGATATTGATCGGCCAGGCGCTCATTTGTGCTTTTGGCCCATTTGGCCGATACCGCATTTCCGGCGTGATAACTGCACCAGACACACTACGCCTTCTTTGCACCTCACAAGATCTTTTGATTTTTTATGGTGCACCTCGTAGCCTCATGGTTTATTAGGCAGCTCTTTCTGCACAGTCTTGAGAATTTTTCGGTGGCCGAGAATATGACTAACATTGGAGCGGGATCCTATCTTTTTGAGGTGATGGGAAGCTCTCTAAATGTACGGTATGACACCCATTTCTTGATTCTTTCTGCTGGTTCTTCGGCTGGTTCTTCATTCATATTTGTCTTTATTTTCTTTTTTCGGTACATGCTTTGAGCCTTAGCTACCACAATCTGCTTTGGGAAGCCTGCTCCTTTGAACCGCGTCACCTGCAAGTGAAAGCTTTCCTGCAATAATGATGCCATGACTTGCCAAACAGAATGGCTCTATATTTGTTTCTACAAGCTAGGAATGTGCATATGAAAATGGCAACAGAAGCTTGTTTTCTCTAGGTTCATACATCCAAAAAAGAGTGATTTGGCTTAAAAACAATTTTGTGATCATGAAATTTGATGCTCTTATTGTGCTCGGGAACCTCGAAAGTTAAGGACAACGGCTCGAAGCAACATTTCAACACGTTAAGATACTTCCTTATTTTGCGTCATTCTGAAGAGTTCTGTCTAAAACCCCTAAATGTTATCTACAAAATAACAGACTCTTACAACATCCAGGCCATGTAAGCAAGGAGATATCGCCCTGCCTCGCTGAGCTAAAAACAAGTGACATAATACTGAAGCTATAGAGTATCCTATATAAACGCCCCGTTTTCACCGGTCAGCACCTTTGTCCAAAGTTACAAAAGTGCACGTTAAATTCACAGTCAATAATTCTAAAAAACATCCGCAGTTTACACCCAAAGCATTGTGAAAGGCGGCGACACCAAAGTGATCAAGGCACGCCTTCAAGCGTGTTAATAGTTGATATTGCGGCAAGGAATAATTAACATCTTCGATGTCCACTGAAAAGCCATTTAACTGCCTGCCAACATTTGCCCTTAGAAACTCACCAACTGCATCAGAATCTTTCACCCGAACTAGGTCCTAAGTATAAACTTCTCAGATTTTCTCTCAAGAACAATGCGACTTACTTTTGTCAGGTTTAGGCTTCGGGTACTATCACATGAAAAGAGCATCTTCGATTGTGAGTCTTTTGAACTAAAAACATATCTAGGCTGTTTTTCTTATACTCTGTACTAGCCTCCAAGTTTCAACTTGTTTGCATAGCTTCTCTGCCCCGGGTTTTTGCTTTCGTAAGAGGCGCTTTGTTGACTCGGTTGAACAGTGTTTACACTACAAAGTTCGCTTTCGGCAGTAACTGGTTGTAGCTGAAAACGACAAAAACCTCCTTTCATCTCCTGTCGTGTGTGTGCGGAAATATTTTCGAAAGTTTGTTAGGACGTAAGCAGAGGGCCGCGAGGAGTGATTCGGTTCAGAAAGTCTTGTTGCTTCAGGCTCCGTATCCAAGATTCGAACCGTGGTCCTGAAGCTCATGCACCAGTCCTTGGACTGGTCGGTCCTTGGTTCAGTCGGTCGGTGGGTCGGTCGGCCGGTCGGTTGATGAACGAATGAACGAACATATATTTGCAGAAGTGGTGGCTGGAGCTGTCGCGAGTGGGGCCCTTAGTCTACGCCCTTAGTCCACGATGCCGATGATGTGTGCATCAGAAATGCGAAACTTACGAAAACTTGAATTGGGGCCGACTAGAAGAAGCTCATCTCGGTACCGGCGTCTGCGACGGTTCGAAGAGTGTCACAAGGGCACGCAGGCAACACTCACAGCTCATGAGTGTGTTGAAGCTCTCCAGGCCCTTCGACACTCACTGGCAAATTTCGCTACGAAAGGACCTTACGTCGTAGAATACCAATAGGTTTCTTATGAAGTGCAATGCAGTATGACCTTGTATGAGGTAAGAAGCTTTTACCTTTGCATATTATTTGGTTGAGCAGCAAATATGAACCGCAGAGTAAATTTTATTCGAGCGCATGGTGAAACGTGTTTTGTCAATGACGAGCGGTGTTTTTATGCTTTCACTATTATTATCATGGTGGGCTATGTGGAGGTTGACGCCCGAGGGCTGCACATTTGTTAAGATGAAAGAAGGCGTAGTGGAGGACTCCGTAGTAATTCCAGCCACCTGGGGTACATTAAAGTGAGTTGACGTGGAACGACACTCTGCTGGTTCAGCAATTCGTCTCCAAAGAAATATGCCGCGATATTCAATATAGAGACCGTTGGCTTAACAACATAACGTCATAGACACTTAGCCGTCACGAAGTGTCCATAATCATCATGTCAAAATCATCTGCCGATGACCTAGAATCAGGCCTGTCATACGCCAGCAGCGGTCATTCCAACTCTGCAAATTTCCCCGCAAACTCATCTCTCCTTCTTACTGCCGTCGCCAAAGTGTATACATCGTATATAGTACCTTCGCACTTGGGAAAAACCTGTCTCGAAGGGTATGGCTTCCTTTGGAGTAACTGCCTTCAATGAGCCAATGTCCCCACCAAGGCCGCGCAAGTCACGGAAGTTGGGAGCTCATTGCAACCCTTGAGAATTGTCGCTGAACAGCGTTTGCCAGAAACTTTAGTAAGAGCGGCGGCGTAGCTACCCTTGCGGCTTCCAATAGGCTCGTAGGCTCTTATTGAGACGTAACCTGTGGTGGCAAATGGTGCTGGCCAATCTTTCCCGGCCTTGCCTATCTGCCGCCGCCAGGTTTGCTGCCTTCTAGGTGCCTTTCATATGTCCCGTCATGAGGTCTTGCCGGGCGAGCACAGTGGCAGCGATTTCCCGATCCTTCATAGCCTCGAGCAAGCAGAAAAACCGAAAACTGAGCGAGTCGGTGCATCATTGAAGAGCAAGCTTTGTCAGTGGATAACTGTCGCCACTGGCCAGCGATTTCTTAATTACAGGAAGCGGCAGCGCGCGGGAAAGGATCTGTTCATAAAGACCAGCGGGCCTGTCAAGAAGGCCACAAGAGCAAGGCAGTTGGGCTACTTTCTGCGCCGTTACGCATGCGACGCCAAACATTCGCTGACGCATCTGTCGTGTTTACGGCTGAAAAAGGCGGTTTTAGCGAATGCTGTACTAGCCGCTATATGCATGCTCGGTGAGAGGACAAAAGCAGACACCTTGAAACAAAAGGTGGTCTCCGCTCGCATGCGTTCTTTCTCAGGGCTGTAAATTCTTGCGATCGACGTTCGCGTCGCTAACACTACTCGCTTGGAACGCGTGCCCGCTCACTGTAGTATCTACGGGATAGAGGCTACGAGGAGGAAGAGGAGAAACATTTATTAGGACCAACGAGATTATTGATCACGTTCGAGTGGTCGAGAGGGTGGCTTCCTGATTCCATCACTCCACTGGCCACAGCTGCTCGTCGAACTTGCTGGACGAGTGCTTCTTGTCCCACCAAGGTGTCGCCGGTAAGCTGTACCTCCCACAGCACTAATAATGTGCTAACAGTCTTCAAGTGTTGGGGTTGGCACCAGCGCCCCCACGAGCTTTCCACAGGTGTAAGAGCCGGCAGCCTACTTCCAGCGTCCTGACAGTGCGCTGGATAGTTTGGGTGGTTTAGTTGCGGGCATTCGGGATGTGCTGCATGCATTCCGCAATGTACGTTATACCGTTCACGGGCGGCGGGTACTGCTTATACCCCTTTCAGTCCATGAGTCTACTTTGGCCGATTGTTCTCTTTAGTCTCGGGGCGGTTGCCGAGATGTTGATGACGTAGTGATCACTGCCCAGTGTTTCGCCCAGGTTCGCCCACGAGCCTTTCCTTATGTTATGTTTATGTTGAACTAAGGACAAGTCCGGAAACGTGCATCGACTGAGGCTGTTTACTATTCGGGTTGGTTGGAGGAGGTTGGTTACCAACTCGAAGCCCGTTTGATCGACCGCGTCGAGAAGTGATCTTCCCTTCGGCGTGGCTTGCTGGTAGCCCCAGGCCATATGTCAAGCGTTCATGTCTCCCACCAATACCGGCTGGTTGGTGCCAGCGGCTTTGCCGCTATCAAAAGTGATGATGCGAAAGTCGCCCTTCTGAGCCCTGGGTGGGCTGTAGATGAAAGTGCTACGTCGGCCCCTCTTCAGCGGGGCGACTAGCACGTGACTAATATCGTGATGTTGATAAAATTTTCCCAATGCCGTCACCGATTTTAGAACTAACCCCGCCACTCTAGGTGATACCATGTGTTGAATTACGTAGTAACCCCGTAGCTTGATCGGCTGGCAACCGACCTCTTTTAGGCAGATGACGTCGACGGGGTATGAGTTATTTTGGATGTAAAGCAGGAGCGAGCTTGCCTTCTTGCTGAAAGAGAGGCAATGCCACTGCCAGATTTCTAGGTGTTTCGGCGCACTGCGTGGCTGTTAGGCATTGCTGACATTCATGCTACTGTCCTCGAAACGGACGACACAACTATGGGGTCGAGCAGCACATCCTTGGGCAGAGGAGTGGATCGTTTTTACGTCATTTTGGGCTCTTGATAATGTCGGCTCATTTTTAAGTTTGGGTTTGAAAGACGCCAGCTTCGGAGAGCAATTCCTGGCGCACTCACTTGTATCACGGATGCTCTAGTTTTTTACGGCTCTTTTTTTCTTGTAGAACTAAAAACGTCTTTTCATGGTGTGAAAATTTTTATTCCGTTTTTTTTTAAGAGCTTTCGCTATTGCATAGATTTGACGTCGTCCAGGAAGGCTGCTTTCGACGACATCCGGAGCCCGCGCGCCAGAGTGTGGACACTTACTCGCGCTACACGGCCGGATATAGGGCAGCGAAACTAAGTGTTTTCCCACGCCCTAGCAGCGGCGGGGGCGGCCACGGCAGTCACGTGCTTCACTCCTCCGCATCCTCAACCTTTGCGCACTGTGCGGAAAGTATGCCCCGTAACGTAGCCGCACCCATAGATCGTGCAAAGAGAGAGCGAACCAGTCGAATATCTGCGAACGAAACGCGTCGGCCTACGGTGCACGGACCTCTCCAGCTCCTTCCCGCATGGAGACGGCGCTGCCTGAGTGAATGCCACATTCATCGGGAGCAATGCTGATGTGCACAATTTTCGATGAGAAGCGTCTTCTCTCCCGAAAACGTAGGATCGGTCGATGGCCCGGCTGCTGCACAACACAGGCTTACAGAGTGGGAATGCAGGCACGTGCCGACTCACGCCACGAACACATACCCGGCAGAGATAACAAGGGTCCAACTCGGCACGGGCACCGAAGGCGCTGACTGCCATCCCGAAGTATCGCGAAGGCGCCATAAAGTGCCCGGAGGCTCAGCGCACGCTCTCGACCGCAAAAACCGCCTCGAAGAAAGGCCGTTGTCGACGCTTCGAAAGGGCCAGCGCGTCGTGGGGGATCATGAATGCGACAGTACTCTCAGCTTGACACGTAAACTCTATTTAGTTGGAGTGCGTCCGCAATGACCAGTGTAATCTCTGGACAGTAGTCAGCGAAAGGTGGGCCTGCAACCCACGAGATTGACAGACATAAGCAAAATGTACAAAAATGGCGCAGTGAACATGTGCACTTTTATCTGGGGACTGTTGTATTAAGGTGCCATCATATCGTCGGCTATTATGAATGGTCAGCGATGGCACACCCGCCAATAGCACCTCACCACCACACTCGCTTCTGCGGCTTGTTCAGTACAATAAGGCGGTATAGGACATCTAAGTATACATCAGACACCTTAGAGCCTTGAAACTGGGTGTGACTTCGTGAAATACTATTATAAGGAATACCCTCTGATCTGCGCTTCCAACGACGACAAGAAACCGATTCTCTTTCTTTCAGGACCCTTAAAACAAAACAAAAAATTGCTTGCTCTGTGAGTTTAGTTTTGAGTACACGTGTTTACGACAGCAAAAAGATTGCGATATATTGATTTCGGCAGTGAATAAACCACACACGCTCCCAACACAAACTGAAACTAGGATTTATGGAGGCAACGCGACCGCTGTCGCTTGTGGCGAATTAAACCCTTTAAAATGGAGACCCACATTAATTTTTGTTATTTCATTTATCCTTTGTCCTAAATTTCTTACAGAGAGTAGTAGTAACAACGAAAAACAAAATGAATAAAAATGCAATAAGTCATCCACAAATACGTTTCTTCGAGTCGTACGATGTTATCTAAAATTCACGAAAAATTTCTTGACACAATGTCAATGGAAAGATAGTCAGGGATAGGAAAATCAGGTTAATGTCGGTTCCAAGTTCCTCAGCTCACCCACTGACTGAAGGAGACCTGGTGCTTAAAAGTTTTTAAACCGTAGTTATGCGCGCAACTCGATAGGTTGCTGCTGTGGCCGATGCGTCTAAAGAACTGGGAAACAAATCTGCTTTGTTATCGCTGGCGGTGGAACGAATCTCGCTCGGGGACGGAATTTTTTCTGCCAGATGCCGTTGATATGAGAAAAGACTCTCCAGTTGGCTTTCCTCCGGACGCTATGGAATTGATTTCCAACGCCGAGTGTACAAGTGGCGAAGAATGTGTGTGCGTTCTCATTAATTGTCTTAATACACTTCTCACTTCAAGGGCGCGTATAAAAAAAAGCAAAGACAAAGATAAGAATAAAAAAAGCAAACCGGGAATGGACAAACACTCATCACTGGCATTTTCCGTCCTCCGTTTTCAATCGAACAAAGGGGTAGCGCAGTGCCCATCTGTGGCGCCGGAATATGAAGGGAATAGCAACAGCGAGCCGAGACGGGCACAAATGTAAGACCGGCTGCATTTGGAACTAGGTTAGGCGGACGCTACAGAAACGACAACGGCAAAGATCTAGAGAGATGGACTGAAGAATGTGCAAAAAAAAAAGAAGGCGGGGTGAGTACCAAGCAGGAAGATATATTCGTTTTGTGAACCCAAAGACGAGCGCACTCATTTCGTAAGATAAACACGGTCCTACCAGCGATAGGGCACGCCAGCCCCGATTGAATTATCGGAGCGAGTGAGGCCGCTTGCACCGAAGGACTACACAGCGCTCGCACGGGCGAGCTGTTTCATCAACGCGCGATCGAAGGCACGTTCGCGATGTGAAAAATTCGGGGAATATAATAAATGGAGAAATCCTAGCAGCCGTTGATTTGGCGGTCTCGCGTATGCGGCTGAAGAACAGAGTATGTGGTGCACTTTGCGTGCCTTTGCCAGCCTGCTCGATTGTCGTTGACGTCGTGACAGATATCGCCATATTCACGGGCCGAGCCGAGATTTTGTGACAAGCGGCGGCGGCTCGAAGATGCGGAATTTCCGACTCGCTTTAGAACTCGTTTAATGGAGGTTGCCTTCCCTAATCGCAGCTACAGCGAGACACGCTCTTAGTAACAACGTTTGTTTGCATGTCTCTCTGCAAGAAGCGTGCAGGATCTGTGCATGCTTCTGGAATTTGTCTTCGAAAGCAGCTGACCACTTTTGCGCAGTTCTTGTGCGCATGTTTCGCAGTTCTGACATTAGTAATCCATCACGGCATAAATTATCATTTGAATTGTAATATATATATAGCAAACGATTCACACAGCCTGCTAGGCAACGCTGGGAAAAGATCTCCCGCTAACATATCCTTCAAGGTTCTAATTCTGGTTGGTCATCAAAAGACTGCAATGTAAAGCTAGGCATATTTCTGTGTCACTGCGTGTGTTAATACAAAGAGAAAGCAAACGGCAGTAAGTTTGGCGTCCTGCATGCATGCTTTCAAGTTAATGGCCACCCACAACCTTCTTTCGTTGCTGCCAGGATGGCCATTCACACACAGAAGGCTCTTGCAGCTCTTGAACGTTTCTGCATAAGTTCGCTATTTTTGCCAGACTAAGCCTTCTTGAAAGCAGTCTTGAAAGCGGCTTTAAATTGTTGTTCGCAATGTCCAATTCTGGAGTGATTATAGCTCGAATTTAGCTGTATGTCCAAGAATGGCACCCCGCTTAATAATGGCTTGTTCTGCATCATAAAGCATAAAACGGCGGCCTGTCAGTCTTTTGTATTACTCATACTATGTCGAAAATTGTCCCAGCGACGAATAGTTGGATGGAAAAACAATAAGTTATTAAAGCCCTATGGTTTGTTTGGTGGTTAGTAATATTCGCAAAATCGCTTGTCGGTGATAGTATGCCACGAAAATTTTATTGTTTACAGAAAACTGTACAGACGTTTCGCTCCGAAGGAGATGTTCTCTTACTATTTCTAAAATTGAACGCAAATACATACGTTCTCTAGTTAATATTCTCTGTATATTTGTACGTTTTGCCATATATTGTTTGCATTTCAACATTTTAATTTGTTTCTATCCACAGTATCGCTTAACGTGCTAGTTCCTGCTATTGTACGCCGCAGTCTGAGTATAATTAGGTGTGCATTCTTCGTTGCATCCTTAAGTGTACCACTCAATCTTTTTTAATCCTTTAGTCCAGTTATTCAAAAATGCTAATATTAATTCGCCAACCTTTCACTGTCAGGGTCACATTTGTTGTTTGTTTTTGCTTTTGTTTTCTTAAGCTCCACTTTCGGTATACTAATACGGCATTCGGGGTAGTTAAGCTAAATAATGATAATCACGGTGATTTTTGTCAGTCATGTCGTGTTTAAGAACTATATTGTCACGCTATTATGTGCATCAGTTTACTCCATGTTATCGACGCTCTAACGCGATGCCTGTGTCCGATGAAAGTGCATTCAAGAGCATCTCTTACATTCTTGTCTGCGCGTGTTCTGGACGCGTAATATTTTCTTCTGCAAACATAACGCAACCACCGGTTAACCATTCTCCTTTCCCACGGTCTAATCTCTTCTTTCGATTATTTTCCAAAGCCCTTCTGCGCCGAACACCGAAGTTTAAAGGATAAAAGGAGACGTCGTTTGCTCAGGCATACCTAATGATTCCTCTCCGTCTATATTGAAGATAAGCAGCGCCCATTATGTGCTTTGTAGGTTCGCTAAAACGCATGGATCCGTCAGAAAAGGCAGCTAACCAAATGCAAACCCTTCCGACATGGATGCCTGACTGGTTTCAACATCCATGATCCTTGTCCACGGTATGCTTCATCTTACGTTTTTGAAAAAATCTTCTCGAGCGCTTTTTTTTCTGCTGTTCTGCCTCGACATCCACGGCAGTAGCGGCAACCGTCACCATCCACGCTCTGCTTCGAACCTGGGCTCATAACCCAAGAACAAATCCACGTCCCTTTATCCAAACACAAAAGACCTGAACGTCTTTCATCGAGTAATTGGATCTCGTCTATGATATGTATCCCTGTTTTCCACGAGGCGTATCGCTCTCTTAGTGCCACTCGAGGTCGCTGCTGACGTCGTTAGGCTCCTCTTTTCTGTAGTGCGTCGTTAGAGTGCTCAGCCCGACTACGACGCAGATATGCCTTGTATGCTGTTCCTGTAACGCGCCTGGCACATCTACCGCCCCCCCCCCCCCCCCCTTCTACGTGCACTGGCAGCTGCACCGTTTTGATATTTTTTCGCCAGTGAGCTTCGCTACCGTCAACAGCCAGCCTCCTCTCTTCCATTCTATCTCGCACCCTCTCTATAACATGCCTGATGTTTGTTGCTTGCTTCCGCTTTCCTTGAATCGCGTTCCTTGAGCAACAGGTGAGCCTTGTGTTGATTCGTTCAAGAACAACTCATAATAAGTGCTTTCTTTGCCAGGTAGAAGAAAAAGTTCTTAGCCTGGATGGTTAAAGTTTTTGTTAGTTTACAATCTGAGAAAGTTAGCTCACTTTATTGGTACGAAATCAGCGCATGGGAAAAGAGTATATCTTGAGCATTTGAGAAATATGTCTCTGTGCTTCTGCGTTGCTCTTGAAAGTTGTGTACTGCAATTCTGCGATTTTTTATTTAAAAAGGCTAGTCCAGTCCGAGAAACTACTATTTATTGCATATGCAACCTTTATAATGCGTTAAAGAAGTATATATTCACAGCACCGGACTAAGCCGCCGCGGTGGCTCAGTGGTTATGGCACTCGGCTGCTAACCCGAAACACGCGGGTACGATCCCGGCCGCGTGGGTCACATTTCAATGGAGGCGAAATTTTAGAGGTACATGTAGTGTGCGATGTCAGTGCACGTTAAAAAAAATCCCAGTTGGTCGAAATTTCACGAACCTTTCACTACGGCGTCCCTCACAGCCGGACTTGCTCTGAAACGTTAAACCCTATAAACCAAAACAAGAGCATATGATTCGGATCATTATAATCCGATTGTTTACACGATCCGAAAACTTTGATGCCAGGATTTTCTTCTATGAATACTCACGCAACTGTCTTTATTTTACCTCTTAAGCACTTAGCGAGTTTCCTGGAGGGCAGTACGCCTACAGATTGTTTCTGTTTCCAAATTTTGTCATGCCCTATCACCAAAGAGCGAAGTCATCACGTCAGCTTACCGCACAGCACGTATTCGCTCATTTATTGCAGGTGCAGCCATTGACTGACACATTCTTTCCAAAACCTCGTTTTCACTCTGATCTGGCACTTTTGAAAGCCGCCGCCGAACAAGTTTTCTGGTGAGTTTGTGTCCGCGCAACGATAATTTAAAATCTGTTGAGGCTACTTTTGAAAAAAAAAACAATGTAAGAAAGGTCCGGGTAGGTAAGTACACGATTCAAGCACAACGCTGCTGACTTCCAAAGGCTTTTATTCTCGCAAAAGTACCTGCCTAATGACAAAAATGACGAGCCCTAAACACTGTCGGTGCCGTGACCACTGAAAGGTATGGCAGCGTGTCAAAGCTGCTATGCTCTAAACAAAGGTGTTAGAACTGTTTTGAAGGATCAACATCTTAACTGTGCAGATATTGTATTACTAACTCGGCAAGGCCGCTCTCAGTGATCTACTCGGTTTGAGTTAGCTGCCTTCTTTTTACACGACGCTCCTGATATATCGTTGAGATATGGAGGCATCACGTGATCACCTTGAGACCATTGAGTGTGGAACACTGATGTGTTCACCTGTTCCACAACAAGAATGTTATCCTTGCAAGACTGGGGCACGTAGGACTGGACTGGCCTGTCTCGGAGGTGCAGGTGGAGGAGAGGGGAGACCCGGGTGGGGGGGGGGGGGGGGGGGAGTAGTTTTTATTCGTCTTTTAATGTAGCCTCACTAGATGGAAACGTGTTATGTTACAACACAGGCACTGGAAAGAAGATAAAGATACACCGTCCCGTTTCAATTTCATTGACTCTTTCTCTGCCCTGTTCAGCTGTGATGTCAGTCTTTACGCTCCAAAGCGCAGCTCGCAGATAGCTTTCACCAAGGATCTGCTCAATAAACATGCGTAATACGCGGCTTTTGATTATTTCTGTTTTAACTCCGCGTAATACCACATGTGACGCATAGCCGCCGCGGTGGCTGAGTGGTTACGGCGCTCGGCTGCCGGCCCGAAAGACGAGGGTTCGATCCCGGCCGCGGCGGTCGAATTTCGATGGAGGCGAAATTCTAGAGGCCCGTGTACTGTGCGATGTCAGTGCACGTTAAAGAACCCCAGGTGGTCGAAATTTCCGGAGCCCTTCACTACGGCGTCTCTCATAGCCTGAGTCGCTTTGGGACGTTAAACCCCCATAAACCATAAACCACATGTGACGCCACGGCAAATATCACGCGTCGCTGAAGCCTGAATACACAGGCCACTGATGTAATGCAAAAATAACCGTAAGAAAGCTGACGACGAAGACTAGAGAGGGAAGAAAAGGAAAACAAGAAGAGCAGAAATGTGGGTCCGTCGAACCCCAAAAGCGGACACGTGTCCTTTCGTTGCATGCGCCTGTTTTCGCCCACTCGAATGACCGAGTGCGCGTGCCGAGTAGCACCCGTGCTGTCCTCGCCTTCCTCAGTCCTGTCGAAACACCACGTTTTTTGTTTTGCCTTCTTGTGCCACAAAAGTGTGTGCAGTGAGTAGGCTTAACACCGCTGGTGTGGAATAAAGAATGATTAGTGGCCGAGGAAGGTGAGAGTTGGCAAGTGGCAGCGGAACAGCCTCGTGGAATGGCAGCAGCAACATCGTAACAGCCTCTGGGCAAGGTAGATAGTGGCAGAAGAAACAAATTAATTTCGCCGCGTCGTCCTGCGAACAGCCGTGCTCTGGAGGGCCGTGAACGCAGAAGCGGCATTAGCCGCTCAAGAAGACGTGCTTAACGCGAGAATGATCCTGCGCCGTCTTTCAGGCCCGCACGCAAATGCCGTGAGCAAGTCCTATTCAGCCCAATACCCTCCCCGACCCGACAACCCCACCCACCTCTACCGGCACCCATAGCAATCCTTCACAGAGTGGGCATGTGCCTGCGTCGTCGCACCGCTATGCGAACCGAAGACAGTGAATGTTATTTATTACTGCGAAACTTCTCGACAGCCTGTGATCCGCGACTTTAAAAAGAGCCGGCTCGGCCTACTCGCAGGGTCACGACCTCTTTGTCTTAGTCTTTCGCTCAACCTTCTCGTTTCTTCCGAGGCACGACTCACTGCGCACACTGCGTGAAAGAAATTATGCACACATTTGTTGCTCTTGTTCAAGTAAGTTTGTTCCCGCTTCGCACAGGAACAAAGTACAGGCGACCTTTCGGTATGCAGCCATAATGTGATTTTCTCTTTTGTGGCTCTCCTTCCACGTCTTCCTAGCATTCAGAACCAGTCTCATAGTCAGCACAATAGATTCCGTACGCCGTTTCACAAGAAGCACCGTCGAATTGCGGCGTGCATTCTTGATTTCAATGTAAGATTGAATGTATATGCGCGTTACTGCGACGTTCAATAGCAACCCTTGAACATTACAGGACGGCTGTGAGTTTAATTTGGTATTTTTTCCTTTTTCGTCTTATAAAGTTCACAAATGTAAGTGCGTGCGGCTAGTACGTTTGTTGCACTGTTCTTAAGCAGTGCTTTAGAGACAGTTCGCACACATGCAGCACTCTAAATCGATGTTCGGCGAGTTCATCAGCGTCTTTCTAATATTCATTTCTTCTTGAGAGAGTAGTACATCGAGAAGCTCGCCAAATGGCGCCTAAGTGGACATTTTCGCTTGATGAGAGAACAGTTTGAGATTGCGCAAAAAAAAAACGCAGATGCCTCACATTTCCATGAGTCCTACCGGCGCGCTTGAGGGAGCATGCCAGAGTAGCCAATTAAACTTGTGTACTTATGCGAGCATTATCGATCTTTTTATTTAATATGTCTTTCTACTATAACTAATCCTTTCACAGGCCCACTTTCGTGTGTCCCTCAATATACGGCAGCATTAACACACACTTTTTTTTTTGTTGAGATAGTCCTTTTTAACATGTTCTTTACACCGCCTCTGAACTTTATGCATGATATTTTAATTCTGTAAAATGTGATGTAGAGAGCTCTGATACTCTGTTGGACGCCGCAGGCTTACCTTGTCAGAAACAGGGCCCCTTGTACACATGCTAATAAAGCTCGCAAGTCGCAATGATAAGCGCAATGAATAAAAAGAACAATACAGGAGTTTGTTTCTGGGAAGCATCTTAGCGTCCGAGGCGTATGCTTTAATGCATCCACAAAGCCTTCTACCGCTGTTAGTTTATCTCGAATTGTTGTCAGTTCAAGATGTCTAGAGGTATACAATCATCAAATGATGATGGACTGTCACTGTGGTCCTTGATACAATATTCACGAAATTTAGGCTGCTTTCAACGATGCTAATATCTGTTACTCCAAACAGTTATTCCAAACAAATGCCGCCTTATTGAGCAGTTTTATTGCAACTGACATAGTGAAAATGCTTACTCTACTCTCCCATGTTGAGCAGCTTTAGTTACGCATTCGTTCTTAAAAAATTCATCTTCTCATTACTGTGATTACATCGTAGCAAAACACTTAGTCGCGCGCAAGAAAAACAAAATAATCACGATGTTTAAAGAATGCAATAATCAGAGAAACGGTTCGCCAAAAAAGGTGGGCTGCATAGTTGCGGAGTTCGTAATATTTCGTCTATTGCCAACGGTTGCGGAACGCGTTACAACACCAGCGTCTCCCAAGCAGGAACAGGATGCGACGTATGAATGATGCATGCCTCTGTGGTGTTTTTTTTTTTACTTCCGCTCACCAGAAAACTGCTTGGGATAACTGCACGAAGAAGATAAAGCAAAGCTAAAAGCCTTTCACATGCAAATGTTCAAGAAATGCTATCAGGATCAAGCAACGTCGCGATTAGGGGCCGCTCGACATGACGAAGCCCCGGGCGCTCGGCAAGTCAAGCCAAATTTTCAAATTTGCAAAGGTTGTGTCGTGAATGATACAAAACAAGTTACATCGTCACATGTTGCGAAATAAAGGCAGGAGGGTCAGATGAACAGAAAGAACAAAGCAGTCGTGCTCTGTCACCAATGATAGGGAAACGCGTGAGGTACGGTCACTGAGATTGGATTTGCGCGCGTGCTGTGGTTTTTTTCAGCGGACTAACGCAATCTCATCGACACCTGCAACAAAGAAAAAGCCATAGAGCAACAAGAAAGAGAAGGAGAAACAGGCATTTCGTTTTTTTCCTCTCTTTTTCTTCCTACGTCCTTGTCGTTTCTCGTGTTGCAATAGCACATAGAATTGTGTTCTTTTTCTGCATTTTGTAGAGCCCAGCAGTGCTGGTAATTCCGTGTGCGAAAGAGAGGAAAAGGAAGCAAAAAAATTTAAAGAAAGAAAAATCCTAAAGAAAAAAACAGGGATGTGGTTGCGCCCTTAAATCAAAACCTAACCAAAAAACCTGACAGGGTTATTTGTGAAGAAAACAAACAAAGATCTCGTGAACAACCGAAACTTGTCGCTAATATACGTCAACGAGCTTTGCAAAAGCTGGTTCCCAGAAGCACATAATTATGAAATCTTAATACAATGGCAGCGTCGCCCTACAAACGTTTTAGGGCGTGTCTTTAATTTATGGGAAAAAGTACATAAAGACGACTGAATTGCAGCTATTGTTTTTGCCAGCTTAATTTCTGGCAGCACTACAGAGCCTATGTACTATTCTTTATTTCGAATGCATAGACCGCGACATATAGGGCAGTTTTAGCGTAACGTATACTACAACCTGCGACTGCTTATCGTGGCCGCTAGACGCCAGTGCTGATACGCAGATGGCGCTATTTGTTGCCGCTTGTTAGTGCGCGTCATCAGCGCATGTGCACTGGCAGGTTGCGGTAAGCGGTAGCGCTGTTGGTGGGCGCTATACTAAACCTCTCTGTTTTCAAGTAGCAGAAATTGTTACGTTAATATTAATTTGGCGAAGGTGTGGGCTGTTACGATGAAAAATCGGCTACGCTTCAAAAGTTTAAGCCTTACGTTTCTATACTCCTCCTAAAACACAATGCGATGTTACCAGTAGCGTTATGCTTCACGGGTATTTCGCCCGTAATAGTACTGGTACTTTCTAAGACTAAAACGGGCATCTGAATTACTTCTCCATTAGGTACACCGTAATATATGGCACAAAACACTATGAGAAAGAACTCTTAAAGATGCCTGCTTGTCATTGTTTTTTCAAAAGCTGGAACATTTTTTGAAGGTAGAAGTTGAGTTAATTTACGTTTACGAAGTACCCAGGTAACAACGCTACCACGGTTTAAGTTTAAAGGACAGGAAGCTCCATTCAATAATAAGTTTCAGACAACAAATTATTTAAAAACCTTCGTTTAACATAAATTCCCCGCATCTCCGACAGCACCGTATCGGACGCTCTAACGCGGCGGAGTTTATTAGGCCCCGCGTAAAAATGTACGAAAAGCCACAAGAACGATTCATACGCCGCTGTGCAGAATTCCAGTGCAGACATAAAAATTGACATGCCAACACAGATTTTTGGCGAAGCGTTGTGTCGAGTCTTATCGCACATAGGCAACTAAGGCCATCATGTGCCGCATTGATATTTTAGATGCATTGGGTTGTCTATAAACGCTTATTTGAACGCCTTATTATGGGCGTTAGCTTCATATCCAGTGCAAGGAAGCGGCAGTTGGCAGTAAAACCTCTTTGTTCCTTGTTTCCTCTGCGCAAGACAAAGATAACGGACGTCATCGCTTCTCAACAAACAACGCCTTTACGTGAGCCACCGAGATGAAGTCAGAACAAAAATTAGAAAATAAAAAGGCTGCAAAAAGACGAACTCTAGTGCATGCTTCATATAACGCGAGGCGCAGGCAAAGGCAAAACGGGGAATGGAACCGCGTTGTTTTCCGTCTGGGCTGCGGCGTGCCCAGAAATAAGAAAGAGAAAAAAAAGAGCAAGAAGCATGAAAAGACGACGGCGACTGGGGCACAAAACTGTAGATGTCCTATTTGGACGTGTACAGCTTTTGCTGCTGCTTTTTCCGTCTTCGGCGTGGATGGACGGTGGCTCTCCGGCGGGCAGCGTCGCTGCTGACCGACCGCAAATTCGCAAAAAGCTGTTTCCGCTGAGCGCGGCGAATTTATCTCCCCTCGTTTATGGTGCGACTGCTGCTTTTGTTTTTACTTTTTCTTGTTCTTTCGCTTCTTTATACTTCAACCGTTTTTTTCTGTTTCCCTAAGGACCGCCGGTGGAATCACGCGGACGCGGCCACGGAGGAAAAAGAAGGGACGGAGGGTAGGAGGAAGAGGAAAAGGGTAGATAACCCAACTGACCGACATCGCCAGGAAGAAGACAGAACCACGGAAGGGAGGCAAAATATAGACGAATATAAAATAAAGTACGGCTACAGCTTGCAGGGATATCGACGACGTACGCAGTCTTGGAGAAATGGTAGTCGGGACGCTAGTTGTCTACTGCCTTGGTGGATTTTTTTTATTCCACCTGAACCTATTCAACAGGCTGCCGAAAGAGGTCGCGGGAATCTGCTCGAGCGTAGCCCCGAAAACGCTGTCTTGGCAGCATATACACAAGGCATATACACGCGAAAAGGCGCTAGAGAAATAGATAAAATGGTGAATAATGGAGAAGATAACACGGCGCGGCGTTGCGACATGAAGAATTTTCGGTGCTGATGGAAAAAAAATAGCAACAAGTGAGGGGACAGCGGGGGGATGCGGAACACTCCGAGTATTCAGCAAAATTAAAGTAAGGGATGGAGTTGATGTTACACGGGACAAAGAAAAAGAAAAGAAAAAGTTTGCGCCTGCTAGAAAAATCAGTTGCAAATGGGAGTGGGATGGCAGAAGGCTGTAAAAAGAAAAATAACCGTGTACAAATTTTGCGTAGAACCGCAGCAAGAAAACGCTAATGCGAGACTACTGAATGCCGAGCTGGCTTCGCAGTTTCCTCCCCAGGGGCAGCATCAACAGCAGCAGTACACACACACACACACACACACACACACACACACACACACACACACACACACACACACACACACACACACACACACACACACACACACACACACACACACACACACACACACACACACACACACACACACACACACACACACACACACACACACACACACACACACACACACACACACACACACACACACACACACACACACACACACACACACACACACACACACACACACACACACACACACACACACACACACACACACACACACACACACACACACACACACACACACACACACACACACACACACACACACACACACACACACACACACACACACACACACACACACACACACACACACACACACACACACACACACACACACACACACACACACACACACACACACACACACACACACACACACACACACACACACACACACACACACACACACACACACACACACACACACACACACACACACACACACACACACACACACACACACACACACACACACACACACACACACACACACACACACACACACACACACACACACACACACACACACACACACACACACACACACACACACACACACACACACACACACACACACACACACACACACACACACACACACACACACACACACACACACACACACACACACACACACACACACACACACGTGAATGAACGCTTGCAGGTTCTTTTCTTTCTGTGTTCAATTGAGCATGTGTGGGTGAGTGTAACTCCATCTGCCGGGCTAGTTGGTTGCGATTCATATGTATCAGCAGCGCGAACGCAAAACCATGCAGGAAGAAGAAAGAGAAGTGTTCTGTACTTTCTTCTACTTCTTCCTGGTTTTGTGTTCGCGCTGCTGATACATATACGTGCGTGTGTATCTGTGTCCGCGTGTGTTCGTGCGTCAAAAGGCGCAAAAGTGTCAATATTTCATTCAATTACGTTTTCGTTACAACAATAAAAAAAGAGGCAAGAGGATATGGTAAAGGAAAAAATAATTGGCCATAATACCAAACTGCAGCATCAAACGACTATTGCACTAAAGATTTCCTTTTTTGAAACAATATTTTTGTGGAAATGTGTTTCTGTTCCTGCCCCTCGTTCAAGGCAGATGTTATACAGAAGGGTCCGCCGTGCGAACGCTCATAGAAGCGTCGTTACTAACATCTGCTGCGCAGCCACTTGCAGTCATTAGGGAAAGCTGTCTATCTTTTTTCTTTACAGCTGCCTTTGTCAGAAGTGGTTCCTGATAACTTTTTTTAATTCTACGAATGTTGCATTCAGGTGATACGAAATAAAGTGATCACTTTTGCTATCAAGAAACTTGTCCGAATTTGCGTGGGTTGTAACTTAATGAGAGCTTCAGGAAAGAGTTTGGTGTGCTTGCTGCGCCTATTCTTTTCCATACAGAAGCCGCTCGGTAGAGTGTACAGCACGCAAGTGATTGGTTTGTTGCAACACCGCAGAATGACACATATTTCTTGCGTAGCAACGCGACTAATGATGCGAGCATTGAAGATGTTGCAATAAATTACCGCAGTGGGTGGCTGCATTTGGGCCGCGAGCCACGCTTAAAGTACACCTCGAATGTCTCATCAATCTCTGACGCCGACTCTTTGGCGAACATGCGTATCTCGGCCTGGAGGGTCATGAACGCCATGAATATATAGATGGGTATGTTTTTATTGCCAAAAAACGTATTACAGTTTGACTCCAGAAAGGGTGTTCTTAACAACCACTGTTTAGAAGCATGCTAATTTGTTCTGCACACCTGAAAAGTAAGCTACCCCTGCAACGTGCCTAAACGTTTTACTAGGAGAAGCAACAAATCTTGATCTCTAATAATCATTTACAATGTAGTGGCCTTGCGTGCTTTGTTTCTTGTCCAAAACTTAAAGGTATCATTTCTTTCAAAGGTACTGCATGCGTCAGTTGGTAAAATTGGGAGTAGAAAGTGATGCCGCGAAAGGACTGAGTCAAGAAATAGTTGTCAAATAAAATGGATAATATTATTTCACTGATTTAGAAGAACGATGTAGCGTCAGACTAGCCAGCAAGCCTTAAGTGCGTTGCTGATGACGAGTAGTAATATGGATAAAAATATTGTGTTCAGATCTTGGTCCCACTCACAGAACAAGAAGAATGTACAGCAGAGTTGGGATCATTTTCTTGAGAATAGTAAATGTATTTTTGAAATAAAATTTCGAAAATATTTGATTTATTTGTTTCTTTGATTTCCTTGTTGTCTGGTTGGTTTACTTTTTGCTAGAATATGAAAGGACGGGCTGATTTAGTTCATATTGAACAACGAACTGCCAGTACCGGATGTGTCAGCATCAGTTAAAAAAGGTAGCAAGGCTGGGGAAGTATTTTTGTTTTCAATATTTTCTCGTTCATCTCTCTATAAAAAGGCTACTGCAACCTTCCACTTCTCCGAAGCGCAACCGACGCAAAAAACGAGGTCCTTCTAGACAGTGTCGTGCAATCTAAACGCGGACAATCCAGCTGAAATAGTGCGGATGCTGCGCGTGTGTATTGGTGTCTGACGCGGCAAAGGCGGAGTGCTCGGATAATTTTTGCGTACGTTCTTTCTGACATTCTTTTCTCTTTTTAGTTTGCTTGTTTTCATTTTCTTCTCTGTTCGACCCACGCTGCTCACAATCTGGCAGCGCAATAACCTTACTGTTTTTGTTTTTTAAAGTGGTACTAATAAAGGCCTCATCGGGAGAAAGTTTGGCGGTGTTCATAAAGTTAACCTAGCTGGAGGAAAGTGACGTCACTTGCAGTAAAAGCAGCAGAAGCTTCTAAAACTATTGCATTGGCAATACCTTAGGTAATTAGGTGTCTGTGATTTTTTTTTGTTTTTTTTTACAAGTATGAAATAGCACCCTCTGGCATTGTCAGGTGGCTTATACTAGAAGCAGCGTAGCCAAAGTGCTCGCTCGCTGTACATAAATATGCGCTACTCTCCGATCCTCCTTGCTGGTGCAAGGCATTAAAATATGCCATGATGCTTTGCGGAGTGCGGTAAAGTTAGCGATAATAATGAATGTGCGCTACGTGTTTTCATGAAACGTTGCTTAGTCGCGTCAGCGATCGGGTCCTTATCAGCCTTACCTTCGCCAGGGCGTACTGAAAAAATAAAAAAACAACAAAGGTCACAATAGTTTTTGACAAAGCTATATAAGCGGAAGTGAAAAATTACCAACTAAACAAAACGGAGGCCGGATGTGCCACGGAAGGAAATCCCGAGCGCAATTTTGTTTTGCTCTGCTTGTCGAAAAGAACCCCCCAGTACAGTGAAGTAATGAACCGGCAAATTAGGGAGTAAACACGAACAACACTGAGTAAGTCCCCAAAAAAAGCAAAACAACCAAATCAAAGACATGTCCCACTAGTAACACAAGTCGATCGAGAGAGACATAAGAGAGAAGAAAGAGGTCGAGCTAGCAGTCGCAGCTGTAATGAGTCTTTGAGGAGTCTCCACAAGGTTCGCACGAGCCTCTTCACAGGCACCCCGAGAGATAAAAAAAAAAAAAAACTCGAGAAGGTCGATGCCGGACAGGATGGAGAAAAGAGAGAGGCGGCAGCCGACTCGACGAAGTCGTCCCCCGACGCCCTTCCATCACGCGCATGATAGCCAAGTTTAGCATATGGAGTGCCCTCACTTGTCACGTCGTGGGCGTACTGTTCATTGCGGCGGTCAGTAATTTGATCCGCATTATGGCCGCTCTCCAGGGGTTTAGTCTGCACCTGAGATAACCAAGCTCACACACCTTACACCAGTGTACCCACCGGGTACAGATTCGGCCAAATATCAAGATAAGAGGAGAAGAGAAAAGATGGTGGAATGTATTCAGTGGCAAGGCAACGACCTTCGGATCGTTTGCTCTGCATTTGCGATGGAGGTCTGGGAAGGTGAGGGGAGAGTCGGCATGCGATCCCAGTAATGAACGAGTTTCCTGCAGCGCCGCCTTCCGCTCCGAGGTAACACCGGAGTGGACGGGAGTTGCAAGTAATCTGCTCAGTAGGAAATCGAGAACAGTAGGGCGAACAGAGATCTTGCTCCTTATCTGTACGTGAAATAATTTTCATCGTCAGCTCTCATTGTTTATTCTTTGCTGTTGCTCCCTTGTTCTTTTTTTCGACCACATTCAATACCAAGGTGAAGTTCCTTCACAGCAAACTCAGCGCTCAATTCATCACTGGCTCGCTTTTGTTGCCTATGACTGCTTGAAAGGGCTCCTGGTTTTTCACGGAAAAGATGCGACCAGCTTAAGCAACGTTTCCTCTTTCTTTACTGCTGAGATACAGAAAAAGAGGTGAAAAAATTCCTGTCGCTTCACGATAATAACATTTACGTATGCATGTTACATTTTTTAACAAAACTTCCAGAAATTCAATAACTTCTACCTACCTCGAGGGCAAGGTAAACCCATAATGGTTTGTCAAACGACCTGGCTTGTACGGAAATCACGGATTACGAAGAATCTTTTGACCCCGTTCTCATTTCTCTTCTGCAGTGGACAGCGGTCATTACATCTCACTAGTAATCTCAAAACACGATGACACTCCTCGTGTCGATAGCGATGAACGAGGTGCGGTCCCGTTTCCTCTCATAACTGGGCATACTCTAAACACCCCCATCGTAATTCTGCTTTTACGAGCAGAGGGTCGTAACCGCAGCAGCCGATAAATTTGGCTCCGCTTTCCACCTGACTGTGGTGAGGTGTAAAGTTTATGAGGGTTGGCCAACATACATACCACCCACAAATCGACGGCC
Organism: Amblyomma americanum; assembly: GCA_030143305.2. Lineage (NCBI taxonomy): Eukaryota > Metazoa > Arthropoda > Arachnida > Ixodida > Ixodidae > Amblyomma > Amblyomma americanum. The sequence continues at coordinate 2,063 of JARKHS020016555.1, read as the reverse complement.
GAGTATGTATTAGGCCACCGCTCCTTATATGACACGATAGGTTAACACAGAGATCTCCTAAGTCTTCTGCAGCGTTTGTGTGCTAGTTATACAGTCCGATCTCTGGATTCTTCTTTGACTTGCTTATATAATTCCAATAAACAGTTCCAAATGACATATATCAAGTACAAAAGAACGAAAGCTATCTCCATGAGATTTGACATTACTTATATTCATATTCTATGAGATTGAACTCGCATAACGACTTATGCTATCGATAATCGGCTTAAATATGTATGAATGAATATTGGCACAAATCTCGAAAAGCGCGTCGCTGTTTTTTCATTGATGCTATTCACTTAAGTAAATTAAGGGTGTGAGCCAGGTACGTTTTCGCGACATCAGAAAACACCCGGATCTAAAAAGAGACCGATGACACGGGAAGGACATGAGGTCCGAAAAAGACTCAGTGCTCTCAGTGCATTGTAGCGCCGCGTTCCTGAACACGAAAGACGGCATTTCGAATCTCCTTGTTCAAAAACTTCTTTCTCGATTTTATGCGACGACAAAACAGGACGCAAATAATTTAACACCGTCTGTGTGTGTGTGTTACCTTTTAGGTTGCATTTCGTGATTCATTAGAGTTGAATCCACCTCCTAATCAATCTGTGAGACGATCCGTGAGGTCAAACCGGGAGTGAGGAAACTGTACCATTTGGAGAACACAGCTACGAATAATTAACGACACCTGAATAACCTAGCGTCTTCAGTGGGTTTGCGCTGACATCGAGTTTTCATTTGGAGATATTTTCAGCCAGAAACCTCGTTTAAAAAGCTTTCAGGCGAGCTAGGAGCCAAGAGCGGAAGCGCGGGTACTGTACGTTTGAGAGATCTCAATTACGCGGTGCACTGATAGGAAAAACTGGGAGCAGAGAGCCCATTAGTGATTGTGACTGAGATTGAAATTCTGCTCAAGAGTATAAAAAGAGATGACGCTGCATATATGCATATGAAATTGAGATTGCAATACAAAACTCCTCCTTTTCAGAAAGAATCCGGCAGATTCTAGAAGTAGACGAGATGAAGCAACAGCAAAAGAAAGGCGTGATTTTGGATCCTTTAGGGAAACGTTTGGGAGAATGCGACAAACAGGGAGTCAGGACAAGAAGAAAAAGAAAATGGGGGAAACACAGGAAGCGCCGCCTGGTACGCACGAGCCGTATTTCCGTCATTTTCCCGTTCTCGAAGTTTTCATCTGAGCAGGGATAATGAAAGAAAAAGTAAAACGAAGAAAAATTTTTGATGCGTTATGAAAACGAAAATTCGCAAGAAAACAAAAGGGAAAAAAAATCGCAAATGATGAGTCTTTTCTCTTGGCCGAGGGTTGATCACCAGTCGCATTGTGTTTACCTGTCCGGCTATAACATCTCCCTTTTTACTGACAATCTTCCTCCTCCCTCCTTTCGATTGATTTTGTGATTGATTTAGTCATTCCTAGTCCTCTTTTAGCCTTTTTTATTCACCATTGCTGTCTTACTGTATAGCTGCAAGGCGGCGTTATGAGGGGGCACGCCTGCCGAAATTGAAATGTAGTAACGACTGAAAGAAAGTAGGAAGACAAAAGAAAAACCTCTAGATGAGACGAGAGACAAAAGACAATCGAAAGGTTGAAAGGCTTCGAGAAGGGGATGACGAGCAGTCGTGGCTTTTAAATCCCCCCCCCCCCCCCCCCCCCGCCAGAAAGCCCGTGACTTTGTTACGCTAACATCCCTGTCCTTCCTCTTTGTCTTTAAATCTCTCTACATGCAATCCTCTTCTGCGTTCCTCCAAAACAGGTTCGTGTCGAGCGATATCACTCTTCATTATAGCTGTCCTTCAGACGTGGATATCTTGTACAGAATTTTCGACTTCTTAAATGGCTCGGCGCCTGCGATATTAGCCTTTCTCTGGTTGGCGTGAGGGAAGCCTCCATCTCCCACCTACCCACTTTTACTTCAACAGCAGTACCAGTGGAACCTGGCGGTAATAATGGCGCCGCCTTTGTGAAGCTTAGGCGAGTGAAGCTCCCGCGCTTCAGAAGCCCC
>JARKHS020016554.1:0-26311 GCA_030143305.2 Amblyomma americanum | reverse complement strand
TTGCGGTCCGATATGGCAACGCTTCAATTAGTAACTGTATGTATACAATGTTTACCTATTATTTAATTGTGGTTTTATTTGTACACCACATACCTCTGGGTTTTATATGCCAACCAAATTCGGTACACAACTGTGGCCGGGTGGGTGCACCACAACCCTCTGGGTTTGTTTGCCTACCAAATTCGGTACACAACTGTGCCCGGGTGGGTGCCCCTTGTTGTCGGAGTATATATAGCGGGACGAGCGTATGATTTGTAAATGGCGCTACAAGTCTCAATGCGAGATGTGCTATTTTCTAGTTGCTGCCCCAGATGGCGCTGTGATCTCAGTTTGGTATCAGACCCCACGAAATCTTAGAGTCATGAGTAAGCAGCTTTCTTACAAAAGAATCCTATTGTGATGAACATCATAAATATATTCTTTAAACCTAAGAACGTCGCTTTCACCGGCATCTTAAGTTGTAGATCGCAGCTGAGGTCAATAATGAAATGAGCTATTTGCGTGTCAACTGACGTCAATTTATCAAACCCATGCTCGTCAGGATGATTGAAATTTACTGATATAAGAAATTATACAATATGCATGTAAACGACAAGCTCCATCAATTTTGAACAAATTGCTCGTGAGGAATATTGCAATCATCTATCGCATAAATGCGGTCGATCGTCGTTCCCTACTGGAATCGCCTGGCTGCTTACCGGTCCTGATGCACCACACAGGATGATAATTATCGCTTAAATGTGTCCGATAGAATAATTATTGCGATGTTTTTAGTGCTTTTAGTACATTCGGAGTGTGCCATAAAGACTGGCTGAGGTTTAGACTTTATGTGGTTTTATTTTAGCGACGCGACTGTAATGACTGACTGCAATGACAGGCCTGACTGAGTGACTGTCCTGTGGGCAATCTGCAATGTTATCATCGGATTCTTTGTCAAATGCAGCTGGAAACAGAGTATTTAGTGCTTGCAGTACTTCCTGTTCCGTAACACGATAACTGCGACATCAACTAGATATACCTGATTAAAATAATTTGGGATAAACTTTACCAAACTGCCTTAGATTCGTGCTTAGCTTGTTAGGTAATGCTGCTTATAATGAGGTGCGCCTGTTCTCGGCGTTGAGAAGCGCATGAGCTAATAAGGCATTCAGCGCTGTGCAAAGGCATTTCTTTTTGTTGTTTTCAGGTTTCAGGGTAGTGTTAAGCCAGGAGAATGTCATCCGTTTGTTTACGGTGGTTACGGTTATGATGGGAGTTACGCTTCAATGAATTTGTGCGCTTTGTTTTGAAAAGCGACCTGTTATTTCTGCCGCAGCGAGTGTGCACATTTGTTTGTTATACACTGTGTCGTAAACTGCGATTGCATATTGTTAACTGCTTACGTAATCGCCCTTTCCTCAGGGTGTTAGCGTCCTTATAACTTTTCGTTTGCCTCGGGTAACTGGCAGTGAAATCAGGTTGCATTATGAAGGCGAAAGGTTTTAATGGCTCATACTCGCGGTTTCCGTCCGTCTGTGGCACTCTTCAACTCGGTAAGAAAAAAATCTTTGTGCACGATGTGATTTTAACCACCATCCTTCCGTTCGGCAGCTGAGTGTGCTAACGACTACGCTACTTCCTTCTAACGCGTATGTAGTTCTCCTTGTCTAGGACGCTAGAGAGTGTTTGCAGAAAGGCGTCGAATCAGATGGATGGCTCCCAAATGCCCTCCAGTGTCTCCAGCATTTGATTCACAAAAAACTGTGTACTTAATCAACATCATAACCCCACATCATTGACACAATCAGCGACACCGCGCTAAATGTTTTCGCCTTACCGCACTTTAGGTCAACAAAGTGCCCCTGAATTTTTTACATTTTTTTTTCTCGCCAAGTCTAGGTATCTACGTGAGGTGCGAGATTAGCTAAAATGCTAAGTTAATAATAGGTCGAGAACTTTCCATGGATTTGTATCCTCTGTGCTAAGAGTAGAAACCAGCTATGACATGTAATTTAAGCATGTACGACGTCGCTTTCAATGTTTTTTTTTTTGAAAGGTTGTTAATGTGACGTCACGCCATGCGATGGTAGGAAAGTTAAAATAAAAAACTGGACAGAAGCTTGCTGTAATGACAAATTAAAGCTATGAAGCTCACTGTAGCAGCGATTGAAAAGTAAGCGCATACTTCTGTGCGTCATTCTGGGTCCGAAAATAATTAGTTGGTTAGAGGCGTTCCGGAATACTAACAGGGCTTCAAAAGGACAACTGTTGTTAATGATGGTGCAGTGAAGGCGGGAATCAGTAGCTATTAGTACATCTGCGTTGCATCTGTCTGTACTATCACGCCATAATATACTGAAATCAAGAAGAAATGAGATTATCCGATTCATGGACAGATGAGTTTAGCCATGTGTCAGTACGAAAAACTTGTTTTCGGTTGTGTCTATTAAGTTACGAAGTGTGTCACGCATGGGTAGTGTACTTTTGAAGGTTTTGTACAGGAACAAAATAATATTACCACTCGGAATAAGAATACCGTTAGGTATAGCGTTCTCTTATAGCTACACGTCACTCATGAAGACTGTCTGTATAGATTGGTTATATACGCAGTTGTGTTGGTGATAATGGTTATGTCATGACTGACCTGAACTCTTTCCAGTTGTGACTCAAAATAATGCGCTCTGCGCTGTCTTGCAGTGCGCGGTTTGAATGGTTTGGTTTGGTTTATGGGGGTTTAACGTCCCAAAGCGACTGAGGCTATGATTGACGCCGTAATGAAGGGCTCCGGAGATTTCGACCACCTGGGGTTCTTTAACATGCACTGACATCGCACAGTACACGGGCCTCTAGAGTTTCCCCTCCATCGAAATTCGACCGCCGCGGCCGGGATCGAACCCGTGTCTTTCGGATCAGCAGCCGAGCGCCATAACCGCTGAGCCACCGCGGCTGTTTCGCGGTTTGAATGAGTAGTCTAGGTGTTTTAGGAAAAGTTTATTTTTGAAGTTTCTTGTATCTTAATTTTGAAAGGGGGTATTTCACGCTGATGGCCCTTGCTTTGTTATTAAATAAATTTTTCAGAATGGTGTGCCCGTTCGATATCTATTGTTTTGATCTTGAGATTAATACTGCAAAGTGCACCGTTTAATCGTGTATCCCCGCCTCTCTTCTCGAATAAAAGCAGGCATGCGTGGCCTGTATTTTTCTGTACCCCTGGTCAATAGCAACACTTTCATTCTTTATTTTTCTTGGATTCATACGACCACACTTCAAACGAATACTGAAAGTGCAAGTAAGGGCATTTATTTTGATAAAAATAGAAAATTTGCTTCAAAATAAAAAAATGCAATTATAGCTAAGCATCAAAGCTTAGCGTATTAATTTCAAGCGACAGCTGCTTTAATGCGCGTTGTGCTGTGCTCGAGAACGCAATGCTCGTTTTACGCTTACGCCGCCTTAGCGATCGGCTTCGTGGTCGGCAGCTGGCAGAGCAAGGTCTTCTTTGTAGCGGCGACGGGTTATGACATCTTCGTCGACGTCAGCACCAGCAGAACTGCAGCTAGCACAGCATTGAGCTCTTGTGCGCTTTGAGCCGGTTCTGTGCAGTATGGCGCTGACGTCATGCTGGGCGTTGCGTAAAAGCAATCTCTTAGCTCTAAATGAGGTCTTACGAAGGCTGTCATCATCTCCTTTTCCCGAGTTCTTAGTCCTTACTTTGGCCGAGAGATGACTCTTTCTCCGCGCCAGATGTGTCTTCGGACTAAACTGAAGCTCGGCTAAAGGCAGTTGCCGGAAGGGAAGAGGGGCGTGGCGGGGTGGGGGGGGGGGGGGGGGGGGGAGGTTGAACGGTGCCCTGTTCAGAAAGAAGCAGCAGTCACTTTCGGACATACGACCAATGTGTCCATCAATATGCGCGTGCCCTTTCAGGAGAACAATTCCAAAACTTGTATGACAGCACCAAGTGCGTTTTAGAAAAGCCGCTGCACGCGAAATGGACAACATAAAGTTAACCGCGTCTGGAGTGCAGCTAGACCATAGGTACACAACAGAAGTGCGTCCCACATTAGCACGCCGTCCCTGTCTATACACTAACGTATGCGAAAAGACTCCACTGCCCGCACTGCTTAGTAGATTTGGTTCACCGTAGTCTTAATGTGTAGTGGCATTGGTAGCAATTTCTGTCCACGTCTTGTTGATTCCTCCAAGCACTAAAGAGTACACAGAAAACGAAAGATCTCCATGCCGGCTATCAAGATAGACACAATAGTTTCTGCATAGTTTGTCAAGTAAACTAGCTTCCGGAAGCTAACGACGCTAGTGGTCGCGTACGCTTCAGCGCCACTTTGAAAACTACATTGAAGATGTTCGAACTTTAATGAAAGTGCCGATTTTGTAAACAGGCATTTTTTAGTGACCAGCGAAACTACAAGAAGCAGCGTATTTTCTGTGCAGTAAACATATAGAGACATCACTCAAGAGGCTAAAGATAAAAAAACGAACTGTATCCCATATACATGAAAACACCGATAATAAAGAATTAACTGTGTCTACGCAAGCCACCCCCCCCCCCCCCCGCGAATAAAAAGTAGCCATGCCTACGGTAGACATGCAAGCCTAGAAAAATATAAAATCTCGCTAATTTAGACACCCAAAGATTGTCCACAGGCTGCTAGCAATTAAATAGGCGAAACTGCAAAACGAAAACTGAAGGAAGCCAGAAACAATTCCTAATAATTTTGAGCGGAAGTTCGCCTAACCGCTTGTCTTCATTTATTTCTGCCATTTCAGCGCTCTTTTCAGCTTCGTGCAGCTAGCCAGGTGCGTCCCTTACTCAATTTATGTGGCCTTATCCACGCAATATAGTGTCTAATCTCATTACGGTCGTTGTTCTCTTTCAGGTAGCAACAAACGGGACATCTAGAGACGTCTATTGGACCGAACGGCTCAACTGAACCGAATGCAGCGCTCTCATACTGTGCAGCCCTTTTATAATTAAACCAACGCAGCTTTAGCTCCAAACACTGTTCGCCATGCTTCCCACTTTTAAATTTAAATTAAAGCGCCAGGAAATTGAGCGGCGCGTCTTGATTCCAACATAGATCTAAAGTCTAAAATGGATTAAGCACTCTCGTTGGCCTTTAGAACCCTGGAAACGTGAATTGCTAGGTCGGAAATTCTTTTTATTCTGTTTTCATAAGTCTGAGTTTTTCGATAAAATTTCGTCGTGAATGTGGGCGGAGATAGACAAAAAAATCGTATAGAACAGGGAGTCCAGTGGAAGAGCTTACCTCTTTGTTCATGTTGAAGCCAAACAAATCTTCGGATGCATTTCTTAGGGGCGGTCGCCTGCAAAAGCTCCTACAAAAATATGTAGCTGTTTTCAATTAATCCAAGTGGTTTTGTGTTTCGCCTGCGGCCTATGCGCACGAATAACTTAAGATGAGACGCGTGCAGCGCACGATAGTGTAGGTGGTGGTTTCCTTTCAGGCTTTTTCGTAAGGTCTTTGTTTTCCTCCTTTCGAGTACGTGTTTCTAAATTAAAAGGGCATTCAGAGTGAAGGAAGTAAATGCGTTGGTGTTTGAACGAAGAGTCGAGCACCACTATTCAGATTTGTTAGATTGGCTCGCAAGCACATTTTCATTGCTGTTGAACCGAGTTTGGTGAATTTCTTTTAGTGCAAAGCGTTTAGAAAATAACTGCTACTATACCTGGTCTTCGATTCAGTCACTAACATCATTTTTACATCAACCAACGATTTTGAACCGAGAAACTAAAAGAAAACTTCCAGAGCAAAAGAATACCGTCACTAGCTCTTCACTAGAATAAACGTGCACATTGTTTATTTATTCGTCTCCTTATTGTACACCTCAGGTACTCTTTATTGATGAATTACATGAGGTAAAATGCAACACAGTATACGAAATTAATCAGAAATGAATGATACTTGGGTTAAAGCATAATTATTTCTAAAGCATGGAGGCGAAACGCTAGAGGCCTGTTTACTCTGCGATGTGAGTGCACGTTAAAAAAAAACCCAGGATGTCGAAATTATCCAGAGCCATCCACTACGGAGTCCCTCATAGTCTTGGTCGCTTTGGGACGTTAACCCTCATAAACTAAATGGCCGGTGCTCGTGTACAGGGGGCATCGACCAGCGTGCCACTCTAGTCAGTTATTGTCTGGAAAAAGAAGTGTAGATGCTGCGTGGTGGTTCGTGGGGAGGATAAACAGACTGAACGTGAGTGGTGCAAAGGGAGATGGAATGATTTAGGTTTAAATCGGCGAGAGAAGTCATAAAGGTTGAAAAAGAGGCTCAGTCGGTAAATTGTTTATCGTGTTACAAGGGCAGGCAGGCCAGCTTTAGATTTCATGACAGCGACACTAGAACGATTAGAATAATCTAAGTCGATGAATCTAACTGCGCGATTTAATACTGATTCAGGTGTTTTCTTCAAGAAAGCAGTTTGAGAGATCCATACTGGCCATGCATATTCTAGCTTTGGACGGCCTAACGCTATGAAGGCTAAAGACATAAAAGAAGAAGGTAATGGTAACTTTCGTCCTAAGTAGGACACGATAAGATTAGCTTCGTTAGTGATCGCTGTTTGATGGATGGATCAATATAGGTCACGCGATATTTGAATTCCTATGTAGTGGCAGGCAGATAACAATCAAGGCATAAAATAGCATTTTTATAAAGTAATTAGTGCATGATCATAACATGATTTCTGTAATGACATCTTTTTGCCATGGACTGAATTATATTTGGTCAGGCAAGTATTTCGTCCTCAAATGGTGTGAAGGCACCAGCAAATGAGTAACTTTGTACACGTGCCATGACTGGCTTATTCCCGCCACTTTGGTCATTGCGATATGCCGGCATTATAGCATTTAGGCGGGAGGTTTTCGCCTAGAACTCCAACACGCTGACGCCCAGAGATTTTCATGAATATTTTTCTTGGCGGCAGCTGTGTCTTTGGTTTCAGTGCCAACCAATTAGAGGAGAGAAAATATGAAGCAACGTGTATACTTTGGCGTATACGGCGATGGAAGAGAATAAGCGCTGGCTCTTATAACGCGAAACATATGAGTCGCGGCGTGCATTGAGTGGTAGCAACCGTATTAGCAAGATGGAACAGTGCAAATAAATGTTGTAACACGGAACAATGAAATAATTTCGAGCGAACACAGCATTTCGCATTTCATGGTTAATACTAGTGACCAGCTGGAGACATTCTTGTTTTGACACGAAGGATTATCCCTAGCAAGAGGTAAGAAATCAGTTACTTTTCGATGTAACACTGCGCGCTCAAGTTGTCGCGTACAATATGCAGGAAGTTTGCCTTAGGCCATTCCCCAAAAATAAAAGTACCTTAACCATCGTAAAGACAGCAGTCTTAACCAGCAGATACCAGCCGTTTTGTCAGCATGTAGAAGATCTAAAGGAGTGAAAGAATCTTCCTTCTCGGGGGCGAGCTAGGCAGCCTAAGCCCTAAGGAAAGTTCTTGAAGATCCTACCCACAAGGTTCCGAGTGAAGGCGGAGCCATAAGGGTCACACGACCCACCACACCACAATTGCCAGATGGCGAACCGGAAATAAGTTTCATGCTTTCAAGAGGTGCCTCGTTATGTTGACTACGTACGAAGTTGACCTGCACAGTATTAAGTCTATTGTTTCCTTCATAATGTGGAAACAATGTGTCTGCGTTGCAAAGGAAACCCTAGCCGATGAAGGGACCCATTTACGCAGTCGCGCAATGTCTTTAAAAGCGGAGCTTTTGCTGTCGGTCAAAGTTTTTTTATGTAATGGTCGTTAAGACTATCAGGTAATTTGTAAATATTGTCTTGGGAAAGAAAGGGCTAATTCGAAAGTTGGAGACCACCGCTAAAAAGAGCCGTCTGAAATGTTTTCAGCAAGACAACCATTCACCGCGTGCCTTTTACCAGCCTTGAAAGAAAGTGCGAATTTCAATACCTACCAATTGACAGTAATACGGTACTTTAGAGCCCCAGACTAGAGATGAGACTGATGAAAAAAAAACCTTATCTCAAATTTCGAGCATAGTGCAAACATGAAGTCTTGTTGGAGATAGCTTTGCTAAGTTGAAATAACATTCTTCTCTGGCAGTACACCTCGAGCCGTTGAAGGAACATCGCTGTTTTGAACTTCACGCATTCATTTACGACCTGTAAAAAATCCTGCCTGAATGGTACGTTGTCGCGACCATTTCAGCTGCTTGTCTTTCGAGGCGGTCTACAATTTTCCAATGAACACGGTTTTCCTGGAGCCAGTATGTGAAATATAAGCTAGTTTCTCTTACATTGTGATCTATGTATACTGTACAAAAAAAAATACTGCAGACTATGTGACACGACTCTCAGCAGTAGTGGTCGCATTTACTCCACTCCCTCTATTCTAATGCGCACAGATTTTCAAAGTACGAAAAAATTAGCACAGCTAAGCTTATCGGATTAGCGCATTATTCAGCGGAAACTGGTTCCGATAAGAGGCGTTTCCAGCAGGTAAGGTCGGTATCACGCATGCATGCAGCAAAGACAGTAGCGCTGGCACAAGCATATTTACACCCGACGAGCCAATCTGACGGGCAAATAACTACTTCTTTGCTTTATTCTTTCGTGCACGTTTAGTTACTTGACATATTCTCTCCGTTTAACTCTGGCTTGGCCACTGGGCTTCACTGCATTCAAGCCAGCCCCACCACTAGTGGTGCAGTCTTAAACGTTCTGCTCGGATATGTCTACATTTCGACTTCCCCGTCGGAATAAAGAATATCGAGTTCCACCGACATGGCGAATCTTCGAGCATCTTAGGGGGCTTGATTTTCGCGAAAATCCCTAATCTCCTCTTCATCGCCCCTCGTTCAAGGCATACATATCCACAGCTGACTCCTTGCGACATTTACGAGCCTCACGCGGCAGCTGTTACGTGATGCGCACCACCGCCGTGTCAAGTGGTCCTCTTCTTCACCTTGTAGAACCGCTGCACAAGCTTCTATATAACCTCCCCTGCCTCCGCGACAAGCGACCTGGCGGATCCTCTGCAAGCCTCAGCACTGCTTACTCTCTTTCTTCATCACTTCTCCCTTCCTTCTTACCCTCATGGCGCGGTCCTCCGTTTTTAGAGTGGAAACTCTACTTCACAAAAAAAGCTAGAATATCCGGGCATAGATGAAGCTTTGACGTTGACCTTGAATAAATGAATAAAGTTAACATCGCCGCGCCTGGTATTCCATCCTGCGGCGGCCCAAACATATCTGTTTTGCTGGCCGCTGCACAAGACCACTATGCAACCCCCGTTGCCAATCACCGAACACACTCTTGCGCTGTGCATTGCACATCGTCGTCTTCATTCACTTCCTCCTGCGGCGACCAGATCAGATCAGGCTCAGTCAGAGTGTGACCTGTGTCTAATATCGTCACCACAGGTTCCGACGGCCCAGCAAAGCAAACTGTAGTGTTTGTGTGACGATAAGCAAACGATGAACTCATGGCCACGTGCCGGTGTTTGGGCACCGCCCCCTTGCCTCTCTTTATGTCGATATAATAAGTGCATAGCGTGCTGGTTTTCACGGGCAGTCATCGACCAGCGGGGCGCGCGGCATGACGGCAGGCGGACATTAAATTTGAGTTCTTGTTACACCTCGGCTACAGTGTCGTTCCCCTCCCACGACACAACACAAACCTACAAGCCAGTCAGGCTAAACACGTGTTTTGGCACGTTTACTCGGTTTACCTACGTCAAAGCCCAACCAAATTTGGCATTTGTCTCAATATCAGCTGTGCTCAGGTAAAGGATATGAGGATATATGGGCCCTATGTAAACGTAGGCACGGACAGCGTAATCTTCCAACTCATGCTCTGTGCACAGCATCATCAAAGCGCTCTATAGGTTCGAAGCACATATATTCTCATAGGATGTTGCATGAGTAATTAAAGTATACCGTAGAAGGACGAAAATAAACAACTTGTTATTAATCATCCTCTGAGGCGGCGTGTATTTCACGCAAGACGTCAAGCCACATGAACCGCGTTTCTTACACCAAGGAGGCGTTTCCCGCAGCAATCTCTTACGTCATGCTCAAAGTAGACGACATGGGAGGTGCTCTCCCACAATCTCTCCAATTTTAACCATAGCTAAAAAAATGCGAAGCACACTTTATGACCGCAAATAGTCTGCTGTACCCCTTCGTCTTTATCTCTTTCCATTTGTTTTGCGATATATCGACGACGCGTGCTCGTCGTGTCCCCTTTCGACTCCGTTTTGAGATTATTATTCTGAAAAAAGGGCACTCTCAAGCGGAGGCTAGCTTGTTTCTGTTGGCGCAGGTGAAGTTCCCGGGGCACCACGTGTTTTGTCGTGGCATAGGAAAGACACTAACGCAGGCAGCCAGGACAGGAAGGGAAGTGGGCTTTGTTCACAGACGCATCTCCTTATATAGCGCTTATCAAGACTGTTCTACGCCTTCGTCAAGCGCTTGAACTGATATCAGATGTCACATTCTTTCCTACTCAGTCAAACAAAAGTCATTCTAATTTCTAATTTGGTTCTTCCTGTAGTTTTATGCCCTGTATCTCTCGGCAGGGTTTCGCATATGGGTGCTTCGTCGCAGTAGTACGACTGATGACTGGTTGCCTGGAGTTTTAGGCTCCCCACATGCTGTGAGGCTGGAACCGGCCTTGTTAAGCTCAGAATTCTCTCTTCCTGCAACCGTTGGTGAATCTCATCATGGTGGTCCTGGTGAGAGGGCCTTTGGTGTCTGCTCGTCATGGGATGCCCTTGGCTCTTGTGAGGGTACCCGAGCCGAATCTCATCTTGGAGAAGGTTCGCCTTGCACCTCGCTTCCATGCTTCAGGAATCAGGAAAAGGCCTCTGGAGAAGAGAATTCTTCAAAAAGGCCTTTTGGAACTTCTGAGCTTTCTAGACCCATTGCTGCTGTTCACACAATAGTTTGTCTTGGCCGCAAGTGATCGACATGAGTGAACTGTAGTCGACCTTGGACCATAATTATGTATGTGACTGGGCTAACTGCTTTCTCGACAGAACCTTCGGCCATGTTTCCTGCAAAACTTGGTTTCAGAAGGGTCAGTGGAATATGGGGCAAACGCTTGAGGAAAAGTTCAGCAGGTGCCCGCAAATCATCGAGTGTAGTTTGTTTCTATCGAAAAAAAAACTTGTTCAAACGTTCTTGTGTTGCGCTCTTCACTCCTGCATTTTCATCACTCAGAACATGTTTTAGGAGAGCTTCCTTGACGGTTCTTACAAGTTTTCTGCGGCACTATTTGGCGCAGCATGATACGGCGGTGTTCTTATGTGTTTGATACACCTGTGCCTCATGAACCCTGCATAATCATTCGAAGTGAATTGTGAGCCATTGTCGGTAACAATGTCTTCAAAGAAGCCGCAGGCTGCGAACACTGTGTCCAGCTTTTCGAGAGTTGTGGCAGTTGTTGATCTCACAGCGATCACTTCTATCCACTTTGAGTGCATGTCTACCAAAACTAGTAGGTTTATACCGTCTTTTATAGCATAATCAGCGTGAATCCCCAAGCTTTTGTTGGATACCTCCAGGGTTGCAGATGACCGGGCGAGTTTGGTTGACGGGTAGTTTTACAAACTTGAGCAGTTAGGAATCACGTGCAAGTAGTTCTAGTGATGCTTAGTAGTAACATATATATTTTTTACGCGCGAATATTACACGAAAGGTGCGCGTCAAAAAATTACGTATCTATATAGGACGTGTAACATATTCGAACTTCTGCAGATCTGCGCATGCAGCACATCATCACTTCATAAAAATCCAACGCAGTGCGCTTCAAGAAAAGTCGAAACATCGGAAGGAAACGATACGAAGAAATCAAATGCTGAAAATGTATTCGATGGAAGAATACAGTAAAAAACCCCGCGGCAGCGCCATTCTAGCTTCGGTCGAACATTCCAGTCAAATTAAAACTGCCTATTTAACTCACCCTCATCAGTCACCGCTTGTGCAAACACTCATGTGAAATAAACAGCTATTCTCTGTATACATCTGTGTCGAAATATTGAATATAGATTTATCTTTGAAAAGGCATTTGAGATAGACAATGCATTTTGTGCAAGTGTTTTCTACAGCATGGCGGACATTATGTTCGTAATAAGGCTCAATTTTAAACGATACAATTAACAAGACTTAAGTAATGAACCTCTGCATGACTTTAGGGGCCAGGATAATATTGCAAAATTGGAGACGAGCAAGATTGAAGATGAGCTCTGTTTTTCAAATTTCTTAGCCGCCAATGTGGCTCGAGATATCGAACTTCAAAAATACACCTTTCAAGGCTCGTTGAGTTGGCTTTCAAGCAACACATAATTATAAAATTTAATCAGTAGAATTTCTTATTTAACACTTGAAGAAGCCGTTTGGGTTTTTATAAATTGAGAACAGTTACAATGATTTTCGTGAGAGGTCTACTTGCAGCTACACAATTTTATAAAAATGCGATGAAGGAAAACCATATCAGCCAGGTTTGAAATGCGTATTTTTGACGTTCATTATTTTGACCCACGTTGCCGAATAAGAAAAAATCAAAGCTGAGTTCACGTTCGATTTACCAGCCTTGGATTAAGCAATAAAATCTTGGGCCCTAAAATAAAAGATAAAGAAGTTAATTAGTTAACAATATTTAAATAATCGTATATATATATATATATATATATATATATATATATATATATATATATATATATATATTATATATATATATATATATATATATATATATATATATATATATATATATATATATAAGCGTATCACGTACATAATGTGCGCCATGGTGTAGATTTCACCTACACAAACTGCACGGTCGAACCTTTCACGCCTTTCGAAAGAAAAATCTGTCTTGAATAATTTATAAACTCCGAAATATCGACAAGGTCCACGCTATACCTTTTTTATATGCCTCCATCCCCCATCCTACCCAACCTCATTTAGCTGGAACGCCACATATGTAATCATTTTAATCATTGGCCTAAATACGCGCGCTGCAGATTATAGCACTTTCATACTTAATTCTAACGAATGCGTTCCTGTGTTCAATGTGGCCACCTAATCACCGCAAGAATCGTTGGCTCATACGCCCACCTAAGCTTCTGCTATTCTTTGCTGTGTTTGCCTGCTCTTGGAATTCATTCGGCTTGCATACGGGATGACCGCTGATCCAGCACTCCCATTATGTAGCTGCTCAGACCCATTTTATTTGTTTTTTTTATGTAGGCTGTTACTACCTCGAGTTTGTTCCTGAGTCTTCCGTCTTCGTTCCTCTTAATAATTTCTTCTATCATTTTCCCCTGCAAAGCTGGCTGCGTTTCTCGCTGTTTAATTTCAGAGGTTTTCTTTATCTTCCAAGCTCCTGCCACATTGGAGAATACTGGCAAGATAAAATGGCTTCCTATTTAGAGATACTGGTAACTTGCTCTAGCGTATCCACGGATCTACGCTGAATTGCGCAGGGATTACACCTACGTGGATGCGCACCCCTTCTTTCGATATTTCTCGGTAAGCATAGGAAAGGCGAGTAGGCGCGCATGGCGCCAGCTTTCACGGGCGACAGGCTGAAAAGCGTTACGCGCTTAGGCCGCGGCGGCAAGCTCCGCTCTTTCGGGCTCCCCGCGGACATTCATACCCATGAGCACGCGCATATGACATGAAGCTGAGCGGGTCGCGTCGGCTTGCTAGAATGACCCATTCAAAGGGACAAACGACGATTCTTATCCAGTCGGTGGCAACCTGCTGTGCTCTTCGAGGAACGGGAGGACGGACAGTGCGCGCGCGAGTTAGGATTCGATCGTGGAGGCGGGCTCCCAACCAAATCCGGTTGCAATCTCTCCGCACGACAGGCGGGGAACAACAAAGAGCGCACGGAAGGATTAGCTCGCGATGACCGGCTCCGCCGCGGCGTCCCGACAATGGGAAGCAGGCGGCAGAGACTTCGGAGAAGCCAGCAGCCTTCGACTGCCGTCGTTTTCGCGCATTGATCAAATGGGAAGACATTTGCCACAGTGGCTGGTTAACAGGAGTTGGCCGGCTTGAGCTGCCTGTTGACTCGAGCGCGGTGAAAGCCAATGGGGTGGGAGGAGTGTGCCCTCCATGCTTAAGAAAAAATGTGTTCTTGTTTAACAATTTCAAACAAAAAATTTAAAAACACCTAAAATGCAAGACAAAATTGATGGCTTAGAAAACCTGTCTAGAAGTCGAATGTACATTTTTATGCCATAAAGGATATGGACGATGAGACTTGGGCGGCTTCTCAGCGGCTCTTGAGCGATTTTTGCTCCAGTAAACTTGGTGTCGTGACAACTTCGATTCATAGAGCTCATCGTGTGGGCCGTTTCTCCTCTGATGAGAAGCATGCAATCATAGCTAGCTTCGACAACGATAACATGGTTCAATCGGTGTTAACAAACGGCTCCGAGCTCAAGAACACTGACTTAATTCAGCATCACTCGCGATTACTACGATGCCGTCCGGGTAAAACGCCGTCATTTGTGGCAGTTCCGAAAGTCTGTAAAGAAAGAGGGTGACCGCAGTCGTTTCGCTTTCAATTAACTTCACATCAACAGCGATGCGTATCTGTGGGACACTGACACTGGTCGCGTAGTATGTGCTTCTCAGTGCTCCACAGAAGATCGACGTTCTTCTGCACTCATTACCTCGAATTAGACCCAAGTTGCCCATCTCTCACAAACATCTCAATGTACCGTTGATAAACACAATAATTTTTTCCTTTACACTGACATGAGAAGTGTTGTTTTCAAAGCTGTTCAATTGTCTTCGCTGATTGACCCATGCACCGCATCAATAATAGCATTCAGTGAACCACGGCTCACTGATGTTATTTCCGATAGCACTATATTTGTGATCGAAGCCCGGCTTAATAGTTTCCGAGGCGATAGACGAAACCGTAGAGAAGCTGGTGCACTTTTGGCATTAACAGATCATTTATTGACTGTACCGGTAATCATTACTTCTTTTTATGAACGTGTATGTGTTGCTATGTGATTGAATATTGTGTTCATCGGTGGTTTTTACCGTCTCCCAAATGTGAATGAATCCTTTTCTTCGGAACTTCATCAAATTCTATGAATAATAAGTACGCGCGGTCGAAACTCTACTTATATTTGGTGGCTTCAATGTCCTTAAAATAAATTGGTTCTCACAATGCGACGCAGCGAATGAAACTGTAGTCATATGTTTCGTCAATCAGGTCTAGAGTTTTCATTTTCGCAACTTATTATGAATCCCGCGCGTCGTATATCGAGCAACCGCCATCATTACTGACTTATAAATTAGAGTGGATGAAAGCACGCTGGTAGCGAACCACTTTGGTCGTTCTTTGTGACTGGGTGTACGCTGAACGGAGGCCGGAAACTTAGGGCTGAAAACTTAACCCAGGAACCCAGCCTAATGTCCTCTAAGGTTTGGTACTTTGCACCGTCGGCCCTCTTGATTTCGACTACAATGTCATTAACCCGCGTTTGTTCCCTCACCTACTCTGCCCGCTTCTGGTCTCTTAAAGTTACAGCTATCAGTTTTATTTCCATGGCTCGCTGCCTTGTGCCTAACTTAAGCTGTACCCTTTTCGTTAGGCGCCACGTTTCTGCCCCGTAGGTGAGTACCGGTAAGATACAGATGTGACACTTTTATCTTGAAGGATATTTTCCCTTCAACTCCAATCCTTCCAATCCTTCAACTCAGCGCGGGACCAATGGCACCGGCTGATGACATCGCGGCTACGCCTGTGACTGTCGACGTTTAAGTTGGCAGCGTGGAAATTAGAGAACTCTGGCAACCCTGCTACCCCATGGCATTATCGTACAAGTCCTATGCATCGTCCACAACATCACCTTTCCACTTGGATAAGAAAGGACTGCAGCGGCCTGCGCCTTTCGGTGGGCGTGGGGCAGCGTCGTCATGCGGCTGCTTCACGGCATGCTTTTCTTCATGCAGTTTGGTAATAAGGATTCCATGTTTGCTAAGAAATTGAGCAATATGTGCCTGCTCCTGTTCCCACGCCCGGCAGTGCCGTTGATTTTGCTCGTCCAGTATTTCGATGTTTCTAGTCAACTGCTTTTGGTGTCAAGAGATGTTGAGCTTAACCCTGGCCCTGGGGCGGGCTCTGGCGCTGCCACGCAGTCCGAAGACCGCGCTGTTTTAATTCTTTGCAGAGACAATTTAACGAAATGTTGACTCTGTTAAAACGCGTTAATTCAACGACCGCTGAAAATGGAGTTAGAGCAATCGCACTTAATAGCCTCCATAAATGAAATGAAATTATATCAGGAATCTATGATTAGGAATATTGCTGATATTTACGCGATACTCTCGGAAATGGAATCTAAATCATCGGCCAGTTATGCAGCTCATGAAGAATTGCGGATTTTGCGTGAGCTAACCGATCAGCTTGTCCATGAAAATAACAAGTATACGCCTTTGACAGGCTGAGCTCGAAGACCGGCAGCTTAGGGACAATCTTCTGTTCTTCGGCGTACCCGCTGCAGTTTGCCCGAAACGTGGGATGAAACGGAGGAAAAATTATTGGACTTTGTTTCAGGCTGCTTTGATCCTGTTCTTACGAATGACATGTTTGAGCGAACACACAGGATTGGTGTGTTCTCGAATGAAAAGTGTCGTCCGATTGTTTTGAACTTCCGGTGTTTCAAAACAAAACTACAAATCCTAGTGCAGTCTGCCAAACTTCTAGATAAAAAGGTCACTGTAAGTGATGATTATTCTTTGCAGACACGTGTCGCTAGAAAGAAGCTTGTGCAGTTCGCGAAGGATGGTGACCTTAAGTATAAGCTGAGGTATAACAAACTGTGTTGTAACAACAAATGCTACGGCTATGACCCTATTCACGATAGCGTTTTCGAGCTAGCTGGCCCACCGGGATCTTTAGTGGCCCCTTGTCGCACTGCTTCTGGATCGCCACACGCTTCGCCATAGAGATGCGGGAGGGGCAGTGGACAGGTGACTGGAGATAAGACAGCGCTTTCAATTCTATTCACAAACATAAGAAGCATAATACCAAAGCGGGAAGATATAAACTCTGTCATCGACTCATGTGATGCCGATGTTGCATTCTGACTGAAACGTGGATCTCTGCAAAGATAGAGAGCTAGGAACTGTTCGATTGCAAGAAGCGCTACAACGTTTATTGTACTGATAGAGGTCACAGAAGTGGAGGAGGTGTTTTAATAGCCATCGCCGATAACATTGTCTTCCCTCATTAGTCTTTCTAACACATTAACGTTGGTTTCGGTTGAACTTCGTGTTCATTTCAGGAAACTAATTTTGGGCATATGCTACCGTTCCTCATCTTCGTGTGCAACTTTCGTTGAATATTTGCATCATGCTCTTAACATGATCGCTGAACGTTATCCGGGTGCGGCAATCCTTCTCTCTGGTGACTTTAATTATTCCAGTATCGTGTGTGCTAATACATCGCCGTATCCTCGCCTCTTTTCTACCGAATGCAATAACTTTTTGCGAACCTGTTTTGCCCTCACCCTTTCGCAGCTAATTACTAAGCCAACTCGATTCACGCATTCATCTTCTAATGTATTAGACCTTGTGCTAACCAACGCGCCGGATAGTATCCCTTCAATCTCGTACTTAACTGGTCTTATTGATCACTCCTTCCTTCATTTCAATGTAAAAAAATTAATAATCTAATCACCGGAGCACCTTGAAGTCTATTAGAGATTGAAGGGGCGGATTATGATGCCATTAATCCTGAATTAGTTCTGTTTTTAAACAATTATTTACCAGAATTTTCACAGCCTCCTGTACACACTAACTGCGAATCGTTTAGGGGCACTGTTGAACGTCTCACTTATGAAATTGTGTCACTAAGACCTTTGAGGTCTAATAGCCAATAACTGTGGTTTAACAGCATTTTAAAAAGGCTATCCAAAAAGAAAAAGCGTTTGTTTCGCTTGGCCAAATCATTGAATTCGCAAAAACGATGGGAAGGTTATCTTTCTGCGGCCGTTGAATACAAATTAGCTCTTATAAAATGCTAAGGACCCTTTATTCAACAGTACTTTGCCTGCTCTACTGATTAATAACCCTAGAAAGTTTTGGAACACTGTGAACATGAAAGATAGTTCGTCAACACGGCTTACATCTTCTCACGGCGTTGCGTTTTCACTTAATAAATGTGCTAGTGTTGTTAATACCATTTTTGTTGCTGCTTTTTCTTGGAATGTTTGCCTTACCAATCAAAAGTGTCCGGCCTTGGATGGTTTTTCGATGGACCCAATTCATTTTAACACAACTGGCATCCTGAGAATAATTGAAAACCTCAAGATTTCTTTCTCCTGTGGCGTCGATAACATTAATTCGAAATTTCTGGCTAATACAAATATGTGCAGTTCACTGATTCTTACCAACTGTTTGACCAGTCTCTGGAAACAGGCTTTATTAATGACTGGAAGGTTGGGAGATGATTCCGCTGCACAAGTCTGGTGATAAACATTGCCCTGATAAGTTTCGCCCTGTTTCGCTCACCAGCACTCTATGTATTATCATGGAACATGTGATCAACTATCATCGTGCTAAATTTTTAGAATCCAATTGCTTTTTCAGTAATGCCCAACACGGCTTCCGTAAATCGCTTTCATTCGAAACGCAACTCATATGCTTCACAAATGACTTGCATTGCATTCTGGAACGCGGGTCCCATGCTTCACATGGTTTCACGTGAGCTTCGTTTTCTTAAATTAAACAGCCTTAACATCGATTCCACATTACTTGCATAGTTACATTCTTTTCTTTCAAACCGAGGACAATTCGTAACAGCAAATACCGTCAATTCAGATTCCTCGCTTGTTTGCTCTGACATGCCTCAGAGGTCCGTACTTGGGCCCCTCCTCTATCTGATTAATGTAAACGACTTACCAACTACTATGCCGTCTTCCATTTGTCTTTTTGCGATGAATGTGTTATTTACCACGAAATTAATCGTAATGATGAATCTGTTCTTCAGTCAGATATTAACAAGGTACTGGATTGGTGTAACCTGTGGAATATGAAGCTAAACATTACTAAAGGCAAGTATTTGCCCATTTCTCGACTATCTACTACGCACTCTTCTTACTGCATTAATAGCATCACTCTTGAAACTTTGTCGTCTTATAAATATCTGGGTGTTCATGTCTGTTCTGACCTGTCTTGGAAAACTCATGCTGAGTGCATTATAAACAACGCCAACCGCATTCTTGGATACCTTCGCAGAAATTCTTCATATGCACCGAGTTCATTAAAACTACTACATTACAAAACTTTGGTCCGCTCAAAATTGAAATACGCTTCATCGGCGTGAAACCCTGGGGTCTAATCTCTGAATTCTGACTAAGAATTGGTTTAAAACCGCGGTTGTCGTTTCATACTTTCCAACTATCATCGTACTAGCAGAGTAACTTTCATGAAACCTAGCCTTTCCCTACCGCTTTTTTTCCCATCGCTGGTGAATAGCTTCATTATGTACTTTTCGCAAAATTTATCATAATCCTTGTCTTAAAGAGAAGTTATTAAAGATACCACCGTATATTTCAGTCGGCATTTATCATCGCCACAAAGTTTGGATCACTCCTTGTCGCACAAGATGTTTTCAGGATTAAATCATTCCCAGAACTTGTTTAAAAGAACTTCTATTTGGGCTAGATGGTTAATTTCGAGCCAGAAAGGAAAACAGTAGCGCCGAAGAAAACACACAGACACAGTAGAAGAACGACGTAGGACGAGCGCTAACTTCATCTGACTTTATTCCTTGAAAGGCGAGCAAATATATTGAAAAATCTAGGCATGCGCAGACAGAAATCTCACGTGCGATCAACAAAACCGTTCAAGATATACAATCTCAGCCTTAGCAAGGTTCACAGACGTATCGCTGACACACTCTTTTCCTCTTTTTCTGATATGGTACGCCTCTAAAACCTCTCGTGCCCTACTATCACCGCTCCTGCCCAGAATCTTTACCTCATCAAGTCGTGGTTCACACTTTTTACACTGTTTGCAATTTTTCCCCGCCGAATGTTCCGCCGCTCGGTGACACACCTTGCACTCTGCGCAGTGTTTGGGTAGATGCGCTCCTCCTATACTTCCTTGAGCGAGCGCGCATGCTCTGCTGCACGGTCATTGATGCACCTGCCCGTTTGGTCCACATAGGACTTCCCGCATGTCAGTGGCATCTCATAGTACCCAAACGGGCAGGTGCATCAATGACCGTGCAGCAGAGCATGCGCGCTCGCTCAAGGAAGTATAGGAGGAGCGCATCTACCCAAACACTGCGCAGAGTGCAAGGTGTGTCACCGAGCGGCGGAACATTCGGCGGGGAAAAATTGCAAACAATGTAAAAAGTGTGAACCACGACTTGATGAGAGTAAAGATTCTGGGCAGGAGCGGTGATAGTAGGGCACGAGAGGTTTTAGAGGCGTACCACTATCAGAAAAAGAGGAAAGAGTGTGTCAGCGATACGTCCGTGAACCTTGCTAAGGCTGAGATTGTATATCTTGAACGGTTTTGTTGATCGCACGTGAGATTTCTGTCTGCGCATGACTAAGATTTTTTCAGTATATTTGCTCGCCTTTCAAGGAATAAAGTCAGATGAAGTTAGCGCTCGTCCTACGTCGTTCTTCTACTGTGTCTGTGTGTTTTTCGGCGCTACTGTTTTCCTTTCTGAACACAGAACTTGTGTCAGCTAAAATCCCCTTCTCCACAATATTGCTGCAATTACTGATACTGCTGCCTTTCGTAACGCTGTTATTAATTTCATATAACCCTCTGTCTATAATCATGTTTTAATTTTATTAGCTGCTGTTTTCTTTTGTGGATTTTGTGTAATGCTGCCTTTAGATAATGCTGTTATTTATTTTATACCAGTGTGTGCTGTACCTATATTCCAATTATTTAGCTGCTGTTTTTGTTTTTTGTACTTGTATGTTATTCCCACTCCCCTCTGTAACGCCTAACGACCCTGAGTGTAAATAAATAAATAAATTGGTAAACTGCCATTCATGATCTGAGAGAACCTGCCATATGCGCTCTTTCTAGTTATTTCCTAGGTGATATAAGAGGCTTGGGCAGGGCATGTAATGCGAAGGCAAAATAGCCGCTGGTCCTTAAAGGTAACGGAGTGGATTCCAAGAGAAAGTAAGCGTAGCAGGCAGAGGCAGTTGGCTAGGTGGGCGGATGAGACTAAGTTTGCAGGGAAAGAGTGGATGCAGCTGGCAAAATACAGGGTTAATTGAAGAGACATGGGAGAGGCCATGTCCGTGCAGTGGGTGTAGTCTGGCTGATGGTGATGATGATGAGGATTATGATGATTTTGAGTGTTGGACCTCTCAAAAGTGGAATTTCGTCCAGTTAGGCAATTCCACCACTTCTGCCCTTTTGAAGCTCGTGTATCATTCGCTGTAAATATGCTGGGTAATAACATCTGGGTAACCTTCGCCTCCAGGGCCTTCTGTTTTCCTCAGGAAAGTTTCGTCTCGAACGGCTGTACCTCTGGTACAAAGTCTCCACTACCTGGGACATCTGCAAGTCACGTCATCCTTCAGTTGGCGTGGAAGGAAAATAACCGTGGTAATTCTATGCAGCTCTCCGCCATTTGAGCTCAGGTGCCAAGTTCAGAGCACCTTATTCTTATTCTCCAAACTATTTCACTTTCCCGTTCAGCCTCTGCGATCACTACCTGTATCGAGCAGTTTTATTCCTTTGAGCCTACAATGTTCCGTTGCGGCCATTAAACTGTTGTTTTCTTCTCTTATTTATTTATTTATTTCGTTACTATCAGGGCCGTTAAGGCGTTACAGATAGGAGTGGTAAGTGATTAGTTAAAATAAAATACAAAAGGAGAGATAATAACATAGATGATGAAAAAGCGCAGGTTTGAATGATTCTGGTTCAGGGATGCAAACGATACAGGCAGGCAGGTGGTTCCAGTCTGAGCTGGTGTTGGGCAGGAAAGTATTAAAGTACTGGTTAGTTCTGCAACTTGGAACACTCACTTTGAATCGGAGATCAATACGGGATGACACATAACTTGGAGCAATGAAAAGTCTTTGTTTTAACGATTCATTGGTGTAATATATTTTGTGGGAAGTGAAAAGTCTAGAAATATGACGCCGCAGTGAAAGATCTGGAACGTCTAGAGTTCGCTTCATGAGAATGACGCTAGACGAATGAGAATAGTTAGTCAAGATAAAACGGGCTGAACGATTCTGATCAGATTCTAAGGCATTAATCAATGACCTGATGCTAGGGTCCATTACGGAATGTGCATATGCTATTTTAGATCGGACAATCATTTTGTACAGAAGCAGCTTTAAAATTAACCAGAGCAAGCGAAAAGTTACGGCGAAGGAAACCAAGCATGCGGTTAGCATTGCTATTTATGTGCTCGGTATGTATTTTCCATGAGAGGTCTTTGGTAATGTATACGCCAAGATACTTATGTGCAGAAACAAATGCAATGTTTTTATTTCAGGCCCACTGCTCTGACATGTCATTTTAGGCACACTGTTATGCTCTGAAAATTATCCCCCTGGTTACTTAAATAGGGAATATCTTCTTAAAAGGGAGATTTCTAAGGTATTCTTCATTTACAATTTTTTCCAATTAAATCTTCCGAGTGCGAGTCCGGTTCTCTTAATACATCCTCTTAGCACAGGGTTAATAATTGAAAAATTGCGCCTCTCTTCTTGCCTGAGATTTTATTATGTTTTCGTATCTTTCAACAGGTATTTATTCGCCTCACGTTAACAACGATATCTTTTTAAAACATCCCTGTCTGTGACGTAGTACGTAACTGTGTCGTGACCATGAGACTAAGGAACGAGATTTAGTATTTCGTCTCCATAGGCCTGGGGCTCTAGGGCGTTATAGTGTTATAAATAATGCAATATGATGCCCAGCGCTCCGCCGTAAACGCCAGCCCCGTCTTTTTTTGATGTTTTTTGCGTTTTAGCCTTTGCTTCGCGCCTGTTTCTCGCGTACGAAAATGCAGGAACACCTCACTGCGCAGTTTGCTAAACTTTTCACTGGGAATAATAGCAGAGCAGAGGTTATATTTACATTGTCCTTACTGAAGCTAAAGCAGGAAGAGCATTTCAAGTTTACTGAATTATGCGTGCGGTTTACTGCGCCGTACTATTTTATCCCGGGCAGTTTTACAGCTGAGTGGGGAAAGTGAGCGTTCAACGGTTTTTTTTCTTTTCGTCACTGAATAATTTGCCTTGCAACAGCTCTACGCTTACGCCATAGAATATTCAACGTATTACTGTAATCTCATTTCATTGTACGATACAGCTGAATTAAAAGAGTTTCTTCACTAAGGTATTTACTGTTTTCAATGAGCAATGACAAGGCTAAAGGAGGTAGCGATATTGAAAAATTTGCTAGAGCCATATTTTTATCGCTAACTAAATTTTTACGCTCCTTGAAATTGTTCCGTTTTGTTGTTCATTGTGCGGAAAACCAATTTACTACTCTGTTGTTACGCAGTTTTTACTGCCACAATTCGGTCTGAACGCTGCGGAATTTTTCAGAAGATTTTAGAACGTATCTATTAGGCAGCCTGCAAGCGTGCCCTATCTTATATGATCAATATCCTGTACGTTCTCATAACTTGTAGTGAAGGCCACGGCCAGAAGGAAAGCTGAAATATATGTAATATTTGCGCTTCTAACCGCGTGGTGCATTTTCCAAATTGAAACTTACAGTTTTGCTTTATAGCAGCTCTAAAACGAAAACGAGTCTGCAGTTGACAAATCATGAAAATTATTTGATTCAGCACGCACCAATTGCAGTTGCACATGAAACATCTTTTGGGTTAGACGCAGCACGTGGGAGATACATGTTTCATGCAGCGGACGTTGTCAGACAGCAGATAGACGTTATGGCAATGACGATGGCGATCGATGTATTTAATTTTAAAATGGCAGTTAATGAAGTTCCTTAAGACGGACCTTAGAGCGGTGACAGCTGGGTGTAATCAGTCAGAGAAGAGAAGTACCTAGATTCTGGCCCAGTATTCCCAATATATGCGATGTTGTGGCCATTGGTGAAACGGAGAAATTTGTTCCCGGTCGCTGGTATTGTTTGCGTAGGAGGATTGCGCGGGAGATTTCGGGCTGAACATGCTACACTAGCGACCAGACTTATGATCAAGGCAGTTTGTCATGTAGGTAGTACTATGAGCTGCCCCCATCTATCGAACCAGCTTCGCTTAGCTGATATATTACATTAACACAGAAAGCACCCTCACATGCTTCAAGGCCAACGGAGGGTAACCACAGCGTTTTTCCTCGATATTAGAGACAGCAAAGTACATGCAATATTTATTCCATCAAAAAACTTCGCTTCGGAAAAGTTTTTGACCGCCAGTTTTAAATAGAATGTACATTTCAATAACCTCATTCCCACATAAAAGCCACTCACCATGTTAAGCAATGAAGTGCTAGTCACTGTGCCACACAACGAGCGGCCAAGTCGCGCTCAAACATGTCCGAGTGGGCGCGAACCACGCCGGAGTGGAGTGATGAAGCCCGGCTGCGCAGCTTAATCAGCCTACAGGCTGGTGCTCCGTTCCAGCCCAGCAGCAGGCGCACTCAAGCCGGAACCAACGTCTCTCAAACGGAATTCGTAGCACGCAGAGACACCACTCGCGAGTATTGGAGCGAGCATCGATACCAAAGGAAGCCATGAGGTAGCGACAGACGCAGCGAGAGGTGGTCGCAGCCGGTGGCTCAGCAAGCCCCGTCTCGAGAAGCCGTATAGCTACCGGCCACCTTGCCGAGCCCTTTTACCATGCCGTAGTAAATAGTGTAAATAAAGCCGAGGTCATTTACCTCGCCGTTGGTTTTTTTCGGCTGCTGTGCCTCTCCTGGGAAACCGCGCGGTGTTCAAGGAAGGTCGGCAACAGAACACTAAATACTGAGCTGTGATGAGTCCTAACCCCTAGCCTATATCACTTCACACCTGCCAGCAACACACCTAATTTTTCCTATCGTTCCTCTTAGTACCAGATTCTTTTTCTAAAGTGCAGCGGAAAGAAAGATATGCATTCTTTGTTGAGCATATACCGGGTGTTTAAGCCAAATTTAGCAAGGGTTTAGAAATATGTCGTAGCGCTCTAAGACGACACCACCAAATGCATGTTTCTAGCTGTTGTACGGGGCAAGTGACACTATTTGTCGTATTGTGCCTAATTGCATAATTATTTGATATTAATTAACCAAATTCGGTAGAAAAGAAGATAAGCGAACAAAAGTCAAATGAGAAAGTTGCACACTTGTCCCAAAACGGCCTACTAAACAATTTCAAACTTTCCTTCTATTACGTATTAGCTTTTTGGCGCACTGCAGATGCCCGTGAAATACACAAAAAATAACACATACATGCACGCTTGCGCGCCGAGGTTGCAGTGCTCTCAAACGTTCCGCTTAGGACTGAATAGATAATTTAACCCGCGGCACGATTTTCGATATTCGCATTCGGCTGCCGGTGCCATGTTGCCTCTTTCATTGGCTCTCAGAAGTGTCAGGCACCTTCAACGTATGCGCCAATTGCCGTCAGTTACAGACGCACCTCTTGCGTTGACGTCAAATTCACGTGCCGTATAAAATAGATTCTAAGCAGCGCTACTTGGTACCAGGCTGGTAAATATATGCGATTCTGCAGGCCAAAATAAGCGACAGGCTTTTTTTGTCTATAGCTTCTTCGCGCTCAACTTTCCAATTTGGAGAAGATGGCTGCATATTGGGAATGGTCGCTACCTGAAATCTGATTGGATGGAAGAATGTGGCTTGAAACACGTGATACGTGCACATTAAGGATTGACGTCATATTGACGTTCCATCACGTATACAATGTGCCTGCATTGTCAAAAAAAGCTGCGATTCGCCGCCAGAATAAAGCCCGGCAGCAAGGTTCTCCAAACATGCAAATGAGTGAATGAAACACTGGTTTAAAACAGCGTTAGGTTGCCGCTGTTTAACAGCTAATGATTTGAATCCAAAACTAAGCTTACAAAAGTCTTGTTTTGACTTCACAGTGCAATGAAACGGCCTCATAAGCGCACTTCACAAGAGAGAAACGCTTGAGAGGAGTAATAAGGAGGGCTTAAATGTGCAGCCGCATAGGGGCGCTAACTGCTGCCCCGTTTCAAGCTCTTCGCTCGCAATGAGCAATCACCCGTCTGTACGGTTTAAGTAGTGCGGCAATGGCGTTTTGCTCCCCTTTTCCGGTGTTTGCATTAATCGTCGCTTG
>JARKHS020016553.1:0-22630 GCA_030143305.2 Amblyomma americanum | reverse complement strand
TCCCTTGCCCAACATCCTCGGAAGAGCGAATTCGGGAGGAAAAGGCAGCCTCAGCGAGCAGGAGATCACATCAAACGTTTCTCTGCGGCTGCTACTGGCCCATTTGCGGTCGACTTGCAGACAGCGCTGCCCGCCGGCTTCAAAGAGGACGTTATTAGAAATTGCACCGCCCAGAAGGATGTGAAGTGAGACACAAAAGCGGCTGCAGCAGGAACACCGCCACGGGGTAGATTTTCGCTCAATGGTTCTATTCTGCACAACAGCCTAGCCGATGTAATTTTTTTGATGTATAGTGTTAGCTATGATAGGAAATCAGTTGCGTAATCATTTAGATAGAATACAATGTCATGGAAAGAGAAGACACGACCTTCGCACGTTGGTGCAGTGCTCTGCCAAATGAGCTGTGGCAGCGGCTCTCTTCTCTTCTACTGGAGAGTGTATTCGTGTTGCGTGTAACCTAACCTTGAAGGTTTACGCCAGCCACCCCTCCAAGCATAGCGGCGGATGTGGAACACTCTTTGCTCAACTGGTGCCTCGTAGAAAGTTATCAAACGGGGTGGACGGCAGGTGCGCGAGAGCCTTCCCATGGTACGTACTGTACAGGCCTGCCAGAACCGAGACCCTCGTTATGTTGTTGCGCAGCGAGGAGTTCGCACTAGAGCCACTAGCTCGCACAACTGCCACCCTCCCTGTTGGATCCAGTTTTACGCGGCTTCTGCGGTGGAACAGGATGTTCAACGTTCGTCGCTATGCTTAGAGGCGGTGCAAGTGAATTCTCTCACGATTAGACTACACGTGAGACGAACGGACTGAAAATTAGGCAGGGAGAGAGGCGCCGCTTAGTTCATTGGGTAGGGTGCTGCACGCAATATGCGGAGGTCGTGGGTTCTGATCCCACGGGCGGTATATAGTTGTCCTTCGAATTTCTGTTCAATTATCTTACTTGTGAAAAATGATTACGCTACTAAGTTACAGCCCTGATGGCCAGTAGACTAAAAAAGGGCTGTATTCCCTAATACTTTTCTTGGTTTCGATGACTGTCAGCTTCTCTAATAAGGTCTGCGGGCTTTGGTCCCTGCATTCATCCTATAGCAGTAGTATATATCTTGTATTCGTGAATTAAACAATTCATGTTTCATCTTGCGGCGAAAGCAAGATATGAAGTTTGGGAGTCTGAATAGCAGATTAACCCCGCAAGCCAATGGTGACCCTTTATCATAGCGCTGATGGAGCCGGAAAAACGAAAGAAAACGAATAGAAAGCCAATTCTGTAGAGTTCCACAGTGCGTGTTAACACAGTGGCACATCATTCCACATATTTAGTTTGTGCTGTAATGATTGGTGCCGGAGGATTTGATGTATTGCGGATCTCCGCGGATCGAGATGAAAGTGACGCCGACGATACCATTTTCACTAGTTCCGGTGGCACGATATCTTCTTTCCTAATATCTAATATCTCTTCCTATAAGATACGGAACTACTGTGCAGCGCTCTGTGCTCGTAATCGCCTTGCCATCGCAACGTCGTCACGCATAAACAACTGCGACAGTTGTGATCAGAGGAAATTTCAAGCTCGTGCTACCAAGTTATAAAGCTATCACCAAACGCGTGCAGGGGAGCAATCTACGACTGTTGTTTTTCTTTCGCCGCATCTTTTCTTAGCGGGCCTGAGGTACCGTGCTCAATCTTGTATCGCCAGTTGTGCGATCGATCACGTATGCGGCCGCTCGCCGGACTGCAAATTTATGCTCTTAAAGCATGAACCCCGTATTTGTCTCGCGTGTACAGCGAGGAAGCGACGACCGGCCGACAGGTTACCGTAAAACAAGTGCCTTTGTTCCGAATAAGGTCTGTGAAGGGCGCACGCCTGGGAGCCAATTCGACAGACAGCGGCGGGTAAGCGGGGACGCGCGCTGGAAGGTAAGCGTTGCTCTCTCGCAGGACGTGCCACGTTGGCACGTTGGCATGGTGGAGCTTCTAGATTTGATGTGCGTCCACAGGTATCAACTACAATACCGATAGTGTTGTCGGCGATCCCACCAGTGACGACAAGTGGTGAGCTAAGCTCCCGCCAGTTCCGTGTTTTACAGCGATAGCTGTTAGGCTCCCGTACTGGCTTTGTCGTCGTAGTCGTCCGCCGTCGTCGGCGTCACCCACCGGTTGCGCCGGTAAACCTGGGTCGCATAAGCCTACGGGTGGCTCTGTTTCGAACAGTGCAGGGGTGCGTCACGTGACCACTACACCAGTGCGCCACCAAATATCCCCAATACTACACGCCAAAACAGCTATCGCTGAACCTCGCCTTACACTGTCGCAACCGTCCTGTGAGTTTTTTTTTAAATTATTATTCGTAGAAAATTTGTGAAATCGGCGGCGACCACACCAGTTTGTGATGCGCTCATTTGGTCAAATGATTAAATTCTTTACATACCTCAGCAACTACAGAAGTAGAAGTGAATAATGTGCTTACACGTACACACTTGGTATCCGATATTAGCCGGCCCTTTAATCAAGCTGGGGTCATTTGGATAAGCCCAGTGTATCAACTTACGATCTTCAGCGCCCTTTATGCCTTTTATCAGTCTTGCTCAGAGTTTAGTTCTAGGTTATTCCACATATGCGATATATCCTGAAGTAAAAGTGAGGTAAGCACCGCACACTAAGGCAAGGATATGAAGAAAATTAGTGACTGATTTTACAGATATATCCATACATTACTCTGTTAGCTGCCATAATATGGCAGCGAAGAGACTTTTGCGAAACGATATTGCATGCAGATCTGTCATATAAAAATGAGGTACATGACCTTCTTTGTGTTGCATACCTCAGATATTAACTGTGGACGTTTTCTTTGATATCTGGTAATTTATTGTAAAGAATGATTTGCAGCTGTACTAAAGGCTCTGAAACACAAAAACCACGAAATAGCTATCAAGTGGAGTTCGAGTGGACGAGGGCCATTAGCTACACAAGAAAGCCAACGTATGCGTCTGTTTTTTGTGTGTGTTTCATAACACATGATCGAAGGTGGTATCATTTTGCACAGCAAACCCATGCCTTCTTAAAGTTGTTTTGTGTATCCAGTTTGCGATAGAGTTGTATACGTGCAACAAGCACTCGCTGAATGACTAGCGCTATAACTTGTCACTCTTCTAATGTCCCGTTCTCGCGCTATAAAATAGAAGTTGAGACGCATGTGCCAATCAGCAGGCAGAAGCACTATCCTTTGTGTACCTCTTCTACCTGACGTTCCGTTTTTTGTCGTCTTTGCTGTAGAGCAGTTTTAGCACTCATATCCAACCACACTTGCTGCTGCAACCTACTAAGCGCTGAATAATAAGCCACACAGGCTCAGCAGTGAGTGAGTGGGCAGAGAAAGATGTCGTGTATTCCTTTCGGTAGATTTGCACGCTATCCAAACAAGGCACTGGTGTTTTAGTGTCCCCACAGTAGGAACCCACTGCACATGATGATGCACCTGTATCGGACATAGTTCTCTTGAATATTGCTTCTTGCGCTATTCTCACTTTTTTTAGTTTACGCCTCCTTAAGACATATTAAGCAACAGCAGCAAGTGTGCCAATGTTCGAGTTGTGCCGAATAATGAAATGGTATGCTCTCCGAAAGAAAACAAGTTATGGGAGCCGTGCGGAATAAACCACAAACTTGTGTTACGGCTTGCTCTATGTTGGAGTTTAAGTAAAAACCACAACTTAACGACCACGCACACAGACAAGGTTATTACCATAGCTATTGGCTGCTATGTACTCACATTGTCTTCGCATTGTAACTGCAGCTGCGCTTCATGCCTTATGCCTTCACTTCGAGTTGACGTACGCATCAATATTATCTTTGAATTTTCAGTTCTTACAGCACTGCTCACCTACTTCTACCACAGCATTATTATAATGAGCTTGCACTGAGAAATATTTTGTTGTTTTTCTATGAGTGAGCATTCTCGCTAGACACTATGCATGCAAAACTTTATAATACACCACTGAGGAGTGTCACACTACTTTTCAATTCAAACAGCTATGACGAACACATCATCGCCCTCTCCTAGTTTTCAACAGGGAGAGAACACAGTGCCACTGAGTGTGAAAGATGTGAGAATAAAACACCAGGCAAATAAATAAATAAATAAATAAATAAATAAATAAATAAAAAATGCCAGTGTTCCCGCTAAGTGCGAAGTGGAATTTATTCTTGAAAAATGACACTGCCGTCTTACTGCACTCGCCTATTTCAACCATTCCATTCACTACTTCACAGCAATCACATACATTCATTTCCAAAGCATTAGCGCTCTATTGAACCCCGTTGATGAAAATGCATCTTAATCTCCAACAACAGTATCCACACAACACTGGTGAACATCTACGCACAGTTAAAGCTTAAGTGAGTGAATTAGAGTATTTATATAAAAACATTCTTCACGTGAATCTTCGGTGAACTACAGAGAACAAGCAGCAACTGGTCTGAAAGCAATAAGCTGAATATGCAAATGAGATATAAAATGTGGGTGGCAATAAAGTGATATGAGCTTTCATAAAGCCGGATGAAGCCTTCTTGACAGCATAAGTAATTCTGAAGTTATGAAACCAAGCAAAAATCCTTCGGATACAATGCTTGGTGGACATGAGGTTCTAGAAAACGTTTAACTCATAAATTGGCTTTCATTATAGCGTCGTTTCACTGTATGTTGTATAGATTTAACTTTACGAGGAGCGTGGTCCTGGTGTACTATTAATGTATTCACCAATGTGGATGCACGCTGTACCAAGCTGCAGGGAGGCGATTGATGAATTTACAACCTACCATTAAGAAAGCCAGTGTGAACTAGCAGTGGTCAATACCTTACTTTCTGAAGGAACTCTGACATGAGTTGTGTCTTGCACATTTCTACAATCAAGTCTGTGAATGCTTGTAATGCAATGAGGTCGTAGTGCACACTGATGCAGCAAAAGTAGTCATAAGAGCAAAAGTCAAAGTAGCTTCTTTTATATAGCGCTAAAGTGAGCTGTGCCGCCTGCCCGCCGTTCAAGTGCTTCATAATTTTCAGAGAAATTTTGAACCTTCATTGGGCACGTGGCCTCTAAAGCATCTTCTCGGCCCCAACAGCATTCGTAGGAGACTCGAGTAATGCCATCAGGAGAGCATTCAATGAAAGAGAACTGGTATAAAGTGACACGTGCCTTGCACGCCTCAGGTCCTTGGCTTTTTCTTTTGCCGTTTTTGTATGAAGCAGATACATTTTTTCTCTGTCGTGGTTCAAGCAACCACGTCTAGTGTGCTGACAGGTTTGCTTCTTAGGCTTGCACTAAGGAATGAA
Organism: Amblyomma americanum; assembly: GCA_030143305.2. Taxonomy (NCBI): domain Eukaryota; kingdom Metazoa; phylum Arthropoda; class Arachnida; order Ixodida; family Ixodidae; genus Amblyomma; species Amblyomma americanum. The sequence goes on along the minus strand of JARKHS020016553.1, from coordinate 17,298 downwards.
TATATGTGTTATGCGAACTTTGCGTGAAAGGTATTTGCACAGACTGTAGATGTATGTGCAACACTTGCAGTGAGGGGGGCATTTTGATATCTGTGTCAATATAGAGAATGTTGCGTGTCACAGACTCGATTTGTTTCCTGCCACTTTCTGTGTGTCACATATTTCACACGCAAGCCTCCGGAAGTCTTCCGGCCTACTGCATGAGCTCTCTAGCTTGGTGCCTAGGCAGCTCCAGCGAAGTAGGTGAGCATGGATGGCAGGCCTTTTCAGCTGCATTGTTGCAAAAAAAACAATCAGAACAGTGAGAATTGTTAGCTATAAATTATATATAATAGCAGGTTTTGCAGAAATTGCATAAGAATAAAATTAACTTCAGGAAAGAACCAAGGTGCCTAACCTGTCCTGCCCTGCCCTGAATCAAACCTCTAGGTTTCAGCTTACGAAACCCCCTTCGTACTTTTGTGCTGAGCTCGTTGCAGTTCAAGAAGCACTCTGCTCCGTGGCCGGCATAACTATGCTCCCTGCGGCCCGCGTTGTTATCCGCACTGACGCCCTTCAAGTAGTCCGGTTGCTACGACATGTTAGCCGCTGTCCAACGATATGTCAGGACATCCACCGGCTCGCGGCACGCATCCCGCAACCAGTACGTATTGAGTGGGTCCCACGGGATCTGCTGACCTCTCAAAGCCAGGCAGATTTAGCGACCCGCCTCGCGACTTCAGGCTCATCATTGCCTCGGCTCCTTCATTTGGACACTACACCCTCCTTTCATCAAGAAAGGGACTCCTCCGGCGCCGCACACCTGCTCTCATTCCTCCGTGTGCGGTAACCCTCCCCCGCGGACTTACCCGTGCAGAGGAGGTTGCGCTTAGGAGGATCCGGGTCGGGGTTGCCCTCACACCAGCCGTCACTCGGAAGTGGCCTCAGTACCGAGATTTGTTTCCTTGGCCAGGGTGTTCGATATGTAAACACGAGTACATTGAAGCCGACATTCATCACTTGCTGTGGAACTGCCCAGCTCTGAAGCCTACAAGGATGCGGCACCTGATGGTAGCAGGTCTTTCACCAAGCAACACTGCTTCATACATTGCCTGGACGAAGGGACCGTACCATCGTTCTCTACTGGACTTCATCAAATCAGCTATCCTTTTTCCGTTCATTTAATTTCTAATACATCATTCATCACACCTTCACCCATCATTGATGCGCTGGGGCAATAAATCTCGCCTAATAAACGTATACAAGTCAACTGGCTACACAAAGGAAGTGAAATCGGTGAAAAAGTTTTTGCTTAATTTCTTCACCAAAAATGTTACGCTGTAAAACAGACTTCGCCCCTGCAGGCCCAAGATGAAGACAATCGACCACTGCTTCTCTAAGCTTCTTTCGATTCGTGTTCCGACGTATGTGGTCGAACGGTGAAGACGGGTCAGGCGGGCCGAGTCGCATGTGAACACTCGTTTATTGGCAGTCTTCTTATCAGAATGCCCGCGTAAGCGAGAGCTCTTGAAGGCCTCGCTCGGAAATAGGTTTATTTTGTTCGATAGCTGTGATAGATGCACAAACCACAAACAAAAAAATTGCGAGTGGTTTAGCTCTGGTTAACCCTGGTCGAAACCGAAAAGCTGAATTTTTCTGGCTACGTTTGTGGTCGACCGACTGGCGGTCTCCATGGCAAACGTCGCATCGAACACACCTAGCGTTAGTCTGAACGCATCAAAGTGAACCGGCGTTTTATGCAGAACCGACTTTGATTCCCTGCGCATGCGATTCCAGCAGACACTTTCCTGCTCCGCTCGGTCAAGGTGCGTGACCTCACGGAGGGAGTAGGCAGCGCACCTGGGATGCCTCCTTTCCTCCTCTCCCCAAAGCGGTGACGGAGCGCACATCTGCCGCACTTTACGGCAGGCGTCGCATCAATCACACCTAGCGTTCCGCTGAAAGCATCACCGGTGCACCGGCGTTTTACACAGAACCCACTTTCATGACTTTCACATGCGATGCCGACAGACGCTTTCCCGCTTGACCGAAGGTCAAGACAAAGGTGAAAGTCAAAGCTCAAGGTGAAAGATCAAAGTTGAGATAGTTGGTGTAACAGCCACTGGTGTCGCTGACGTAGATATTAAGCGGGTAGAAGTAACCAAGCGGAGGTTATCTGATTGGTGGCTAAAATCCAACACAAGAGTAAAATTTCAAGTCATGGGTAGGTGGCTTGAACCACCGCCCGATTCAAAGGGTTCATCCTTATCCATCCATCCATCCATCCATCCATCCATCCATCCATCCATCCATCCATCCATCCATCCATCCATCCATCCATCCATCCATCCATCCATCCATCCATCCATCCATCCATCCATCCATCCATCCATCCATCCATCCATCCATCCATCCATCCATCCATCCATCCATCCATCCATCCATCCATCCATCCATCCATCCATCCATCCATCCATCCATCCATCCATCCATCCATCCATCCATCCATCCATCCATCCATCCATCCATCCATCCATCCATCCATCCATCCATCCATCCATCCATCCATCCATCCATCCATCCATCCATCCATCCATCCATCCATCCATCCATCCATCCATCCATCCATCCATCCATCCATCCATCCATCCATCCATCCATCCATCCATCCATCCATCCATCCATCCATCCATCCATCCATCCATCCATCCATCCATCCATCCATCCATCCATCCATCCATCCATCCATCCATCCATCCATCCATCCATCCATCCATCCATCCATCCATCCATCCATCCATCCATCCATCCATCCATCCATCCATCCATCCATCCATCCATCCATCCAGCCATCCAGCCATCCAGTGTCAAACCGGACTACCACCAGTTATGATCATGGTTTTACCTCTAGTTACATTCAAGGTGAAACTTGCGGCACCGCTGATGGCTCGAAAAGCTGGCGTAGTGAAATTTTTCGCTTCAAAAAAGGCTGCGCAGCATGCGAGTATCAATGGTGAAGATCACCTATCACGATCGCGTAGTCAGGGTACGCGCCCACGTAAGCGATGCAGGCTATTTGACTTCTACCGCCTCCACATTCTCAGCTTTCCTCTGAAGGGTTGGCATGGTCGCCAAGGTCGTTACCTGCATGCTTTCGTTCATCAGAGACGTCGACGACGCAGGAACACTTCGCTTTCTGTACGGTAGATTCCGTAAAGGCGATCGTCAGCTAGCGCGATTCGGTGAGGGTTCGGCAGCCCCGCCGGCGCCACAACTTCGCTCTGATGGCCTCTGATGCCCTTAGAGCCCGTCAAAGAAGAGCCTGCCCCCCCCCCCCCGCCCCCCAAGCGTGAATTAGGGTACAAACAGGGAACGACAATACATTCATAAGCGACAAAGGCACGCGTGAACCTCTACCGATTCGCCATCTTGCCCAGTGTAGCAGGACCTCGCAGCTCCCTCTAAAGTTGAGTTTTCCCGCGAAGGTCTTGCTTTTTCCTTGGAACGAAGCATGACCGGACACAAATGAAGGTTTTTTTTTGCTGCTTTCCGCCCTGACGCTTTTAAAGTTGTCGCTGAAAATAGTGGCGTCACTGTCACCGCATTAAACATTGGTGATTGTTTCAGGTACCAGCCGTTCTAACAGGCTCAGTGACGGATCTATCGTCCGCAAGCACTCTGAGGCACGTTGGTGCATGCAGTAACAAAATAAGCTCAATACTTTCCGTTGTTTCACATTCGGTCGAATGGAGTAGAGAGGCAAAAAGAAATTCGTGATGTGTTTCTTTTCCATTAGGGCCCACGCGCCTTGCTTGGTCATCGGAGCCGCGGTTCACGACGCCGCTTTCCGTCACGGCTGGCGGCCGGCGGACGTGACACGGGCGCCCATCCTGCGCGGTCAAAGTCGCGCCGCAGTTTCGACGCGCTCTGTGCTCCCGTGCCTGCAAGGGGCTGGGGGGGGGGGTTCCTACTCTCTCTTTCTTGTGGAGAGCAGCTGGCCACACCGAGGGAACTGCGCGTGGCCTGCGGTGCTTAGTGCGCGATGTTCCGGCGCGTGCGGCGCTCCTCCGCGGGTGTCCCGCACAGCGTGAACGGGGATGTGCAGCCGCGTGGCCAGACAGGGTGTCTCGGCCGTGTGTTTCGCGCGACGTCTTTCCCACCGCGTGGCCGAGGAGCTGAACCGGAGTTGAGACCATCACGTAAGTGCCCGCGCGAATTTTCATACTTGGTTGGCTCCCGTTCGCGGGCGCGCATCCTGATGCGCCACCCCCTTGTCCCTCTCCGCCATCGTTTATTCGACTGCGTCGACGTAGCTCGGGTCGCAGCTCAGGGTAACTGCTGCGCTGTATTTCTGCTTTCTCATCCCTCGTATGCGGCAGGCTACGCCTCAGTGGCTCAGCGGTTAAGCGGATGCTGCTGCTGATTATGATGATGGCAAACATTGACTGTAACCCAATATTTCGGAACTGCTGAGGAGATGGTCGATTTCTCTGCGGGCAGCGTATTTTCCCGATTCCCACCACAAGCGGACTCCTACGGCTGCTGAGCAGGAATGAATGGGGATTCCATGAATGGGCCACGACGGCAGTATTTCAGTGGAAACGGACAATTACATTACAGGAAACGCCCAGTGCACGCGTTAAGAAATCCAACTGGGTCAAACCAATCCGGAGCCTTTCATTGCGGGGGTCTTCATAGTCCATGGAGCAGCTTTTGGGCGTAAATACATTATTACGTCTTAAAGCTACTCCACTCATGCGTTCTTTGTGTGTGTGTAGGAATTTGTATGTTCTTTCCCGTCCGCAGTTTTAAATATTGTAATATTTTTTTTTTAGCTCCAGCCTCACACCGTTTTGCTCTGTGTATTTGTATATGCTTGTATCCCCATGTGTGTGCGTCTGCGGTTGCATACTTAAGGTAGTTGTCGGCTCACAGCATGGCATGAGATGAGTGCTCCGTGCTTTCCCGAACTTAGCGTCCTCTCCCGGTTTTTGTGATGCGCGCCTCCCTCAATCTTGCTTGCTCCTTGATACATCGCTGGGCATTCGTTCTTTTCCCTTTGGCAGCGAGCCTCCAGCATCACACCTTTATTTGCGACAGCCTTTGCTGCTATTCCGAGGGCGTCGCTTCTAAACATGCCTCTTCCCAGCAGCGCTTAGGAAAGGTTCGGAAAGGAACATGAATAATGCATGGGCAGACGCCTTAAAAGCGCACATACTGCCGGCGCAGGGTAAATTTAAGTCTTTCTCGACTGCGACGAAACGCAAAGAAGCTCGTTATTGAGTCTCACGCGTTTAGTGAAAGCCAAATACTCGACGCCACTGTGCTAGATAAGAAACGACTGCTGGTCGTGCTAGCAGGTTCTTTCCAAGCATGCCATTTCGAGGCTGTTTGCTGAGGCTCGTAATAATTCATAATAGCTCAACGATTGTCTCAACGGATACGGATTCCTTCTGTGCACATACCGAACAAGATGCCTTCAGGAACAAAAGTCTGATATCTGCCAATATCCTGATGGAGCAATAGCTGTAGAAGAAAAAAAAGAGAAAGATACTGGCTCCAATCGCTGAACAAAAGTGCTGAAATAATGCTAATCGGCGCGAACACCTAAGCGTCGCGAGAAATCAAATTTGATTTCGGTGTTAGTGCACTAATGGCGTTAACTTGCTTGACGGGATGAAGTCTGACGGGGCAAACTCCTAAATGTAAATTAAAATGGACGCTATTTCGTAAGCCCTCGGGGGAAGAAAATTGCGCAAAATATTACACAAACCACAAACAGGTCCGTTAACCATTGTTGACATGAGGACGACGCAGTCGCGAGAACGCTGGGTGAGGAAGATTGTAGAGCGTAGTTGTTAACGGAAATAAAAAAATAAAGCGTGTCTAAGCTAGGATGGCATCGAGTTTCCTGCGGTGATGGGCTGGGAGATTACGTAAGCGACAGAAAGTAAACGAACAGTGGTCAGTTAATGCTGAGCTAAAAAGAAAAAAAAATGCACCTGATGGTACAGTACTGCACAAGAAAAAACAGTGCATTCATAGCAATTCTTTGTGCATTTTTTAAGGACACCTGATATTTCAGCGAAAGTAATTGCGCACGAAAGCTTTTTGCTTTGTTTCATTGCAGGGAAGTGAAGAAGATATGCGTACTTACATTACAGCGCTTTTTGTGCCTTCCATTATATTTCGTCAGGACTATGTCACGTCAACGGATCTTCCACATTCCACCATAATTGTTCTCCGCATGGATTTCAACGAAAATAATCATTTCGAAGACGGAAATTATTTTGCCAAACTTGAATTTTTTTCACAGGGAAGTAAATATATATGGTTCATGCTTGTGCATGCATAATTTGCTGTTTTTCAGTCAATGTAATCGTATAAATACACTATTCTCAGACAAGGGTGTATGCGTTCGGCAAAAAACACCGAATTTTCTGGTTGTGCAGCTATCAACAGAGGTTACATCAACGGAGCTTAAGTTTATGACATAACTGCAGCCATAGTTGATGTATACGCACCGGCCGCTGGGGCGCCACGCGTTAGTGCGGACTGATAACTAAGTCATAGGGGTCGATGCATCGATATAACGAGGAATGCGGCGTCATTAAGGGGTACAAATTGGCACTGGTGGGTGAGGAAACTAAGTGAGGATACGCCGATCACACATTTGCTGCTGCTGCTGCTTCTGCTGCTGCGGCTGTTCTCAGTTTCTGAAGGCAATGCCAAATACACTTCAATCTATTTTTAATCTCGAACAATTCAATCTCTAGTTTTTCATGGCTCAGATTTGCGTTGACACTTTGTCCTAAAGAGATGGATATCAGACTGAAACGAAGTGCTTACACCGCTTATGGACGAAAAAGACTATTTCGTTTTCTGCAGCGTAAACTCTATGTGGGACGTGTTGCGGTTTCGAATCGTTAGAAGCTGTGTGCTTTTATGACATCAGCATGACATGGCGGCTGATGCAGCGCATAGCGCTCCATCAGTCACTCGCTCGCTACTTGAGATCTCAGGGTCGCTCGAGCAAACGATGGCTACGCTAAGATCCGGAGTTGCGCGCGCATAGAGCGTCAGCGGCGAAAGGATCCTGATGAGCCAGTTTGCAATGCCGAGATGATGAGACGACGGCGCCAGGACCAGCAAGCGCGTCCGCGACGCCACCAGACCCGAGAGTCAGGAGCATCGCGATGGTGCCAGTCGAACGTTTGAGCGTCAGCTAAACGGGAACCCGTAGGGTTTTATTAAGGCAACGTTAGAGCGGACGTTCGGAAGAGAAGCCGTGCGCGTTGCCACAACAATTCAGGATTGGTCGAGAGGGTTGTGATGTCACACGTTGAGCTGTAGAATGAAAATGATCACAACTCGAGTTCGGTTTTGACTATGAGGTCGTAGCATGACTGAAATGGCATTATGACATGGAAGGATGTGAAGTAAATTAATATCGCTGAAAAGAAAATAGGGGTAATTATATAGAAACCGAGCCCATGACCCTTAGGTCGCGAGTCAGACGCAGCACTCCTAGGCCACTGTGACCGGTTCGTTCGACTTGGGCAAAAGGATACCTTGTGTGTCACGTGGTCTAGTAGGCCTACTGATATATGCCGATGAGTGCGTGTAATTAGAAAGAGGTGCTAATTCAGAAAGAAAGTCGCAAATAACCATTATCTCTGCTGCGTCATTCTCTTATTTTTTTCGTGTTCGGCCTGCAACAAGGTATGAAAGACGGTGCGAACTTCAGTGTTAGCTGTACGCTCAACCGCATCGTACATCTTTGATGGTAGCCTGGTAATTTTTTTCCCGTGCAACGATAGTGAGAAACTAGCGATCTTCATTTATCGGCGTGAAGGGTCCTGCAAAGTGTGTATTAATTAAATTTGCGCTCATTAAAAGGTAAGTAGCGCCAGGGTAGTCGCCACATTACTTGGCAGTGAGGGAGAGGTGACCAAGCGGTTGAGCATTCATCCTCCACCTTGGCTGACAACCACCATTCTCAGCCGATATGAAGGCTGACACGCGTATTTCGTGTTTTTGCGCTGAACTGATTCCCGCAGCCGTGTTCCAGGTAGACTTGTCCACCTCCAGAGGTTGAATATGAGGATGTGGCCAGTGTATGCGACCGCCTTGTGGGTTTCAGGAGACTGCCTTGAATGTGAAGCACCGAAACGCCTCGCAGTCGGCGAAAGCGTTTCATCATTGGCGAAGCAACAGGGCAATTAAGAAAATATTCTTGATACGTTGGGTATTTCTTCATGGCATAAAAAGAGAAAATCCATAAAAAAGACGAATAGGTTTACCGAATCAATAAACTCCGGCAGAGAATGGGGATGAGAGAGATTCCTCTGTTCGGTCAACCTGAGATGCTCAGCAGACAAGCGAGATACCCCTGCTGCCAGGTGCTGAACCTTGGTTGGTTGTTTCCGCATAACTGTTATCAAGAGCCACGAGGAGAGAACCCACCTTCGTAGGCCAACATGTCGCCGTATTACCTACTTTGACATAGTTAACTGAGATCGTTTTACAGTGCCATTAGCCCGCACATGGAGTGGCTTCCTTTTCCGCTATCAACACATTTCAACCGTTCTACTGTATACGTACCATGTTTATGGCTGCAGCACCAGCTAAGTTGCCACAGAACATTTACTCGTTCATTATTAGCAGGGTATGGTCAGATACAGCAGTACTGTTTACAACTTTTGTCAAAGCATAACAGTTACGCGAAGGCGCAGCATCGCAATCGCAAGCGAATCTTGCCTGATCAAATTCCGAGACCATATGAGCAGAGAAGCAAAGCAAAATAAGAAATGAGGATGTGGCGTTTACATTGCAAGATTCTGGCGTTAGCAGAGATACTACGTGCTCTGTTTGAAGTCACGCAAAAAAATGCCCGGAAAAAGAAAAAAATTCTCAAGAGGGAAAGTGACGACCATGGCAAGCCCTTCAACTGAGTCCGAGCTTTAAAAAAAAACTGACAGAGGTATAACGTTTGTTAAACCTCGTGATACGAGCGAAAACTCTGTTAAGCATGTTACGCATGGTTTGGCGCTGGAGTCGGCACGGCGCGCGCCTCATCCATATCGAGACTGCGCGACCAAGCACCAGCGAAGCAACCCCCGCGAGTCACGTGGTACAGCGGCAGGGAGGCTCAGTGTGACCGGCGAGGCTCCGAGCGAGCGAAGCTGTGCGGCGCATCTCCACAGGGAGTCTCATGGTATGACGTCACTTGCCACACCTCCGATCCGCCGGCTCAAGGTCAAACACGCACCAAACTTGACCTTGGGAGTTGTAGTGTGAAGGGTAGAGCTTTCGCTCTAAAAGGCAGCCCCGGCATCGCGACTTCGTGCTTTGCCCCTCTTTATCGCCTCATTTTTCTGTCGCTTGTAAACTGTTGCGGCGACGCGAGGGCACGGGCTGTATTTCGAAGGTGAAACCCATTATGTGGCAGGTTTTCTGACGAAAAGCCGCTCGTGGCGGTTCACGTCTGCGAAGCCTTATCGAAACCAGCCTAGGCCCACGCGCTCGGTGGTTGACTCAATATACAAGTACTGCGATTTAATGCACTGGTCCATGCAGGAACGCTACAGAAGGAAAAAAAAAGCACCAACAGGTGGGAGGAAACACTCATGTGAACAAGAATTCGCGAGAGAGGATTGCCATGCTTTAGGAAAAGAGTCAATCCGAAGAAAGTATAATTCAATTTCTACAACAAAATCGTCCGAAATAAACCCAAGTGGGCTGTCAATGACAGCGGTAGTGTCCTGCCGCAAGGGTCGCAATAGAAGCGACAAAAGTGGCTTAGGCGGTGAGGATATAGCAGGCAGGGAGCCGGACTTCCTTAACAGGGGCGGGCCAATCACAAGGCTATTCAAGTGGCGGCAAGAAATAAAAAGAATCGTTTATGAAGGAAGGGAAATCGCTGTAGCTGCTCTACTCTCGGTGGACACCTCAACCCCTGCTTGAGAGAACGGATGAAGGAGGGAGTTAAAGAAGGAAGAGGAAGAGAGACGCAGCAGTGAAGGATTTCGGATTAATTTTGAACACCTGGGCCCGCTTGCACAAACGCGAGCTTCTAAGTCCAGACTGAAATCCGAATCTCGTCTTATTATAACCTAAGATGAGCCTGGACTTCCCTGCAGACGTAGTGTGCTTGCACGAACCGAAAAATCTCAACTGACGTTCACTTAAAATAGAAAAACACAGGTTGGCTGAAACCAATCAGAAGTCCTCCATTTCGGAAGAGGTGTTGATGACGAAGAGAAAGTGAGTGGGGAAGAGTGTGCGGACGGGACCTGGTCATGGTGTCTGATGACGTCATTTTCTCTGGGAACAGCCTCCGGCGCCGCCTTTTCCGGAGATGTTATTTTGAACTCGTGCTGTGAAGTATTGGCAGCAAGAGAATTCCAGTCTTCGCTGTTCTCGAAATGAAACCAAAATTTAAGCTTGTGACCTTTGCGAAAATTTGAGCAAATGATAGGAAGGAGTCATTAGAGTTTCAATAGAGCAAAGGTGCCCGACAATCTGCTAAATTAGACTCAACGTGCGTTTAGAAATTTTGAATAAACTGAAGGGGCGGATTGTTATTACCTGCATGAGACTGCTGGCAGTCGTCGACAGCTTGTATGCTTCCTTTCAATGGAAGTGCAAAGTAGTGCGCGCTTCAGTGCAGCTTTATACATTGGGCATTCACCTGTGTCTCTTTGTGGTTTTACGCCGCGAGATGGAAAGGGCCCACAGTACAAGGCGGCCATGGGATCGGACCTGGTCGGTGCGAAGAGAGTGCTTTGGGTGCCTGCAAATAAGTTGCGCCAAATTTTGAGTCCTGAGCGAGCGTCTGCAACACTAGCCGCACTAAGAAAAATAAGGAAAATATAATAAGCAACGAGCTTTTTGAAGGTCCCCCGAAAGTGTGCTTGATCGAGCGCATGCGGGCGTAGGAATTCTACGGCGGCTACTGCGGCAAGAGTGCCCGCCATGCCGGATTCTGCACCACACTGTAACGCTTAAGCGACGTTAGTGACATCGCCTGTCCTCCAGCCGTACCATCTACTCTGTTGGCGATGCGATGCAACTTCCGTCACTTTTCTAAGCCAGGCGAACTATCAATTAGTTAATAGCTGTGCATAAATGGGCTCAGGACGTGGCAGCATTTAAATATTTGAGCACATTAGAAAGTATGTTTTTTATTAACTTGGGTCGAATATTTCTCGGCGCTAACCGCCCATAACGGCGGGGCACTCATCTGCACTGCCATTATCGCTGCAAAGAGTGCTTCGGCTCTTCTTGCTCTTTTTCGTTGCAGCAAAAGTAGAGGATTCTTCTTCTTCTCCTTTACCTTAGTAAACATGGCACATACCCACGCGGGGGGGGGGGGGGGGGGAATTGGCCAAGGTGTAGTGGCATAAACAAAGAAATTTCCATAGGCGATTAGGACAAAACTTTAGCACCAAGCGCGAATTTTGAAAAATGTATCAATAAAACGACAGAAGAATATTTAAAATTAAATAACACAAAATTTTGGTGGAAAAAAGAAGAGCTCGAAGAATATTAAAAGAATTAGCAAATCAACCTACCAGTTGCAATTATGTAATCATGGAGAATCCTACAAATTGAACCTAATGCAAATCGTCTGGCGCTCGCACCAAACGATAATAACACTTGCAGAGATGACGGGAGCCCTAACCTGAAGAGAGGGACCTCCAGGTAAATCTTTCTCTGAAGTGCGAACTTTGGACAGTAGAGGAGAAAATGGTCTACAGATTCAACCTCCCCGCATGCGTCACATAAGTTTGTCGGTGTCAACCTACACCTGCATATATATAAATTCAAACTGGGAATCCTGCACCTCAACCGTGTCATTGCTACCTCACACAGCCTGGTTTTGCACGAACGGACATTCCAATTATATGCTAAGTGCTGATAATCAGTGGTGTTTAGTAAGGGATCACGTAACCTGGATGATATGTGTTGGAACCGCCAGCAGGCTGATATTCGGGACGGGATGTGTCACTGACCCGTCAAAAGCCGACCTTGCTAAGTAATCAGAAACCTCATTTGAATGAATACCTGCATCGCCAAGGACCCAGACAAAACGGACCTCCTTCAAAGTGCAAGGGACAAAAATCGCCGAAAACGGCTCAAAAAATCTTTCTGTCAAGTTTCAAGAGAGACTAACAATCAGCGAGGATAATAACAATCAGCGAGGATAATAACAATAAGCGAGGCTAATAACGTGAGACACATGACATGGAATTTTGTGCAGGGCCATTCCAAGAGCCAAAAATTCCGCAAAGAGTATAGAATATAATATGGGATGCGGACAGAATAGCTCCATGCCAAATGCTGTGAAATGATGCCAAGTGCAGCTTTTTGGCAGTTGAAGGAGGCGTCGGTAGAAAGCACCGTATGATGGGGGTATTCCTCTATGTGATCATAGAGAAGTCCGTTTAAAATGTTTGCGATCTCTGTTCGCCACTTCGTCGTTCTATTTGCGCCGCTCCTTAGCGTGCACTTCCGTCGTACGCCCCATTGAATGCACAGTGAGGGCGGCGTCCTATTCAAGTTTCTCTCATAGAGCAGCGTGCGTTTGCGGCCTTCTTGCTCGCTTCCAAGAGCTCCTGTGATTTTGTGCTTGAAAAACGGTTCGGAGAGCTCTGGAAGCTTTTCGCGACGCTCCTCGGCGACCGCGATGTCTCATGAACGATCTTTACACAGGGAATCCGAGATGGCAACCTATCAAAGGCCTATAGGCAACCATCTGATCTTCGCGTATCTGTATTGCAGCCATGTTTTCAACGATGGATGAAATGTATGTGCCCGTCTTTAGGAATCCGAGATTGCCCACTTAGGAATCCGAGATGGCCCACTATCAAAGGCCGATAGGCATCCATCTGATCTTTGCGTACCTTTACATGAGCCATGTTCTCTAGTATGAAAGATGTGCCTTTACTTCAGGACGTAGCCCTGTTCCATTCAGATATGTGCCAGGCTCGTGCAGCGAACGCACTGCCGCCAGTTTGACTAAGCATATAACGGTATTAATCTAAACTGTTACCAAAAGTATATTTATAGGGGGGTTTCAAAATATCACATCGTAATTAAATTTCCGGGCTCTACGCATTTATTTTGTGTCCTGTGAATAAAATCGGCTGCACCCCTGATTGAATTTCTGTCACTAAACGAGCGAGCATATAAGTAACATGACCCAACACTATTACCTTGTTGTATGTCATTTTGATGAAAATCTCGGAGGAGGTTAGCGTCCGCTTCGACTTAAGCCTAATTGGATCTGGCACAGGTAAGTTGCATTCATTTTCTAATTGCGTTTGCAGCCAAAGACATTGTTGTATAATGCCAATAATCGGTGGTTGCATGTATAATTTAATGCCATTGCGTTCAAATAACATTAGACTTCGAATTCGAATTTGCATCCAGTGCTTCCTCTCATCTCTCAGTCGACGTTCGAAACACAGGAAGAACAACAAAAACTTGGGGGCCTTCTTAACCCCATTCCTTAAGAAGAAAATGCGATAGCGTTTAGTTCCTCCTGTGGTCTTTACAGTGAGTGTTTAAAGTTCTTGCGATTTTATTGCCAGATCTCCAGTTAAACCGGTGCCATTGCCCTAAAATGGCATGCATGGGTCATCACCTTCTAGAATGTTCGAGTACGTTCCACTGGATTATGATATGGGATTATAGATAGATAGAATGATATTCTTTTATTCAGACAACAAGGCCTCGGGGCCAGGGGCAAAAGGCAGATGTGATCTGCCTGACGGTGCCCAAGCAACCATCGCACAGCTCAGATTATACTAATCCGACCCGCTAATCCACCTCAACCATTTTCTGAGGTAGGCCTACTTCAAAAATTTTGGAGGTCTTTAGGAATTTTCGGTGGAAGGACAACTTCCATATTTTGGAGGTCCTCACATACGCGATGTTGATGACGTCACGACCCTCTTAATCAGATTCATAGATCGCGAGCAGTCTTCATATAACTACTGGCGCAGTGGTGCAGCGGTTAAGGCGTGCACCACTGCCCCGGCGGGCGGCTCTTTATCAACTCTTCCACCTTTGAGGCTTATGAGATCCAGGTTGCTCTTCCCTAGCTCCCGTCGTGCTCGTGCGCAGCACTACGGTGGGCAGGTGACAACTGCATTGGATTTGGAAACCGTAGGCAGTTTCCTTAGAGTCCGGTGAGCAGGTTCTGACGTTAAAAGGTCACGTTACTTTTCTCCACCAATCAGAGAATTTCATGGAGAATTTCAAATTTCTCGGTGCTCTCAGATTGGTCATTTGGGGTCAAGTCACCTTAATGACGCCATCAGGAACTGACCAATCATGGAATATCGTAACGGAGAAGCAGGAAATTGCTCCACGTCAGCCTAAATGATATATCCCATTAAAATTCTGTAAACAATCGAGGGGAACGTGATTTTTTCATTTTATTACTAACTTGTTAAATGGAGGAAAAACTTGGAGGCAGCACTCTTGATCTCGTGGACACCACCGCACGATTCGCGTGTATTACATTCTTGCGAACCAACTGCTGAGTGTTACCTTCCCTACTTCGACTATGAACAAGTTCGTGACAGCCGTAGCCTCGGCTTCACTTCCTGTGCGCGAATCACCAACACTGCATTGTTCCCCCGCTGTCGCCGCGCTCTGTAAAACCAGCCACGATTGCTAGTTTACAACTGTCGAGTTGGGGCTTGACTTTCACCTTGTATTGGCATGCATTGCAACGCTAGTGTTGGTAACAAGTTAACACATTCTAAAATAAACCTTGCAGCTACCACAAACAGCATGTGCAAAATACAAGCCTCATATATAATGTACGAAGCAAATTTTGGCAACCACGACCACACCTTTACAAAAACCACTTGCTGTACGGCGTGCACAATCGTGGCTGGCACCGTGTATCACCTTAGTCACGATGAGGAGGCCAACATAGCTCATCGCTCTCGCGGACGAAGCCGTTGCTCCGCAGCTTTCGACCCTGTTTTTTGCTGTCGTGATGTGAAGTGTGGTGTGTTTGGTGTGCATAGATTACAATGAAACTGCTGGAGTCATGTACTTGTGTTAAGTACAGTATATGACTCGCAGGGACCAGTTTTGGTAGGTTCAGTTGATATCTGTTGACGGGTTTTTGTTTTCGAAGCTGGCCGAATAATCGATATCGGCAGGCATTAAAGGAAGTTGAAGACCGCTGCGCTAAATTTCTCATTTTTTAAGTGACAGGAAAATATTCATGCACGCGAGTGAAGGAAGAGACAAGGAACGAGGCATCGCGCACGGAGTTCTGCAAGGCAGTGCGCTAAGTCCATTTCTTTTTAACTGCGGAATGGCGGAATTACCACGAAAGCTACATCCTGGTTTACCTTGTTCGGTAGTACGCCAACGATGTCTGCGATTGGTTTGGCAGCACCATACAGTCCTCATCCAGCCGACCTTGCGAGAAAGCCTTGACATCATTGAGTGCTTTATAAAAAGAAAGAGGAATGATGCGCTCACAAGCAAAAACAGCTGTTCTGCATTTCACTCGAAAGCATCTGAAAGATTTTAGACTCTGTCTGGAAAGTCAACCTTTCATGTCTATTAAGCAGCACCGTTTTCTGGGCGTGGTCCTTGACAGACAACTCTCTTGGGCTCCGCATATAAAGTCTGTCGAAGATCAAGTATATAAGCTCCGTCGTGATGGAGCTGCACGGGCTTGCGGGCATGTCTTGGGGCAGCTAGTCGTCATCTCTTTCTGACGTTTATAATGCGCTCATTTATATAAAAAGGATTGTGTATTCCTCGCCGATACTACACGGACTCTCGCGAGCCTTGGAGAGAGAGAGAAACCCTTTATTGAAAAGCAGAGGTTTTAGCCGGTATGAAAAATTCGCTCACATGGTACTCTGCGTGTGGAAGGGAATTCGGGATAGAAAGACGGAAGGACAAAGCCGTGAAAAATTATAAAGAAAGAAGTAAAGAAGGATAAGGAAAACTAATAATGAAAAGAATAAAAATAAATTGACATTAAACTTGGGCCCAGGTGCACCAACGAGAAATGCTACGCGATATTAAGGTGCAATGTCCTACAAAGTGGATGACAAAGAGCACTGAATGAAGAGTGCATAGTGATGAAATTTACGGAAATATGAGAGTTCGTCGAGTAGACGAACTTCGTTTAAGTACGCAAATAAGAACTGATCGCACGTCTCTGCTGCGTAACGCTGGCTAAGGGAGCTAACACATAGTACACTGTTAAATGCACTTGGGTGAGCGGCTCCACATAAATTTAATTGAACACACGCCTGTCGGCATACGCCGAGCATTCAAACAGAATATGTTGTACTGTTTCTATTTAGCTTCACTATTTGCAGTGCGCACTGTTAACTTGTCCTAAATGATACTGCAAGCTATTTGTAAATGCGGTGCTCAGACGGAGACGATGATAAACAGTTTTCTTGATGGCGAGGAATACTGGACTGGGTGGTAGCCTAGAATTGAGATGGGGTTCTATAGAATTAAGAAAGGGTTAATGGTGTGACGGCGAGTTCTTGAGACGATCCTTTTCTTCATGGCCATATCTTTGGGCCATTTGGGACGCGCCTAATTTTGTGAAGGAAATCATGAAAAGGGAACAGCGTGAACACAGGACGAAGAGAGGAACGTACAACACAGGCACTGACTTACAACTGATGTTTATTCGAAAGGTGCACACACATATGAACTTATGAACTAGCCCGCAACAACACCCTCGTAAGGAAATTCTCTTGTACTTCCGATACAGTAGTGCTTTGAGGGCCCCTTCATCGGATATTTCGTTGGTGCCACACTGAGCTGGTATTCACTGAAATATTACGTGGTTGCCGGAGGTAGTATTTGCATTGTTGAGCGAAACAGCTTGGTGATTGTTTTTTTCCAACAGGCTGGGCAAGGTTTGTAGCTCTGCTTTGGAGTACATGAACACCCATCGGCCAGGGGTGCGGCGCAGGTTATAGGAGACAGCTTCTTTAACATCGAGAAGCTCATCTGTCGTGGATGATGTCTTCCGCTTGCACAGATCATTAGCTAAAGGCCTCCATATGTGCTTGGGAGTTCCTGAAGCAACATCCAGCGCCCTGGTCATGTCAGAGGCAGGACAGCCTTCGTTTGAAGTGTTACGAATAACGGAGACTTGCAGGCACCTTTTACGTTTGGTGTCCAAGCATGAAAGGCGCTCATTAGTTTCCGCAGTGCACGAAAGAGATGGTAGACATATACATCGTGTTTCAACACCACCACCAACTTCTTCCAAGTTGCATTTTGGAAAGGAGACCCCGCAAA
>JARKHS020016552.1:0-42715 GCA_030143305.2 Amblyomma americanum | reverse complement strand
ACTTCAATCCTAAGAAAGGAGAAAGGGAGTCATCTCGGCCTGCTGCGTCACTGGAGCTCACTGTTGACGGTCTCCCTTCCATGGAGCTGACGACATCAGCTACTGTCCGGTGATGAAAGCTTGCATCGCTCTGGTCAGATGCGCACATCAATCCTAAGAAAGGAGAAAGGGAGTCATCTCGGCGTGCTGCGTCACTGGAGCTCACTGTTGGTGGCGGTCTCCCTTCCATGGAGCTGACGACATCAGCTACTGTCCGGTGATGAAAGCTTGCATCGCTCTGGTCAGATCCGCACTTCAATCCTAAGAAAAGAGAAAGGAGTCATCTCGGCGTGCTGCGTCACTGGAGCTCACTGTTGGCGGTCTCCCTTCCATGGAGCTGACGACATCAGCTACTGTCCGGTGATGAAAGCTTGCATCGCTCTGGTCAGATGCGCACTTCAATCCTAAGAAAGGAGAAATGGAGTCATCTCGGCCTGCTGCGTCACTTGAGCTCACTGTTGGCGGTCTCCCTTCCATGGAGCTGACGACATCAGCTACTGTCCGGTGATGAAAGCTTGCATCGCTCTGGTCAGATCCGCACTTCAATCCTAAAAAAGGAGAAAGGGAGTCATCTCGGCCTGCTGCGTCACTGGAGCTCACTGTTGGCGGTCTCCCTTCCATGGAGCTGACGACATCAGCTACTGTCCGGTGATGAAAGCTTGCATCGCTCCTGGTCAGATCCGCACTTCAATCCTAAGAAAGGAGAAAGGGAGTCATCTCGGCCTGCTGCGTCACTGGAGCTCACTGTTGGCAGTCTCCCTTCCATGGAGCTGACGACATCAGCTACTGTCCGGTGATGAAAGCTTGCATCGCTCTGGTCAGATGCGCACTTCAATCCTAAGAAAGGAGAAAGGGAGTCATCTCGGCCTGCTGCGTCACTGGAGCTCACTGTTGGCGGTCTCCCTTCCATGGAGCTGACGACATCAGCTACTGTCCGGTGATGAAAGCTTGCATCGCTCTGGTCAGATCCGCACTTCAATCCTAAGAAAGGAGAAAGGGAGTCATCTCGGCCTGCTGCGTCACTGGAGCTCACTGTTGGCGGTCTCCCTTCCATGGAGCTGACGACATCAGCTACTGTCCGGTGATGAAAGCTTGCATCGCTCTGGTCAGATGCGCACTTCAATCCTAAGAAAGGAGAAAGGGAGTCATCTCGGCGTGCTGCGTCACTGGAGCTCACTGTTGGTGGCGGTCTCCCTTCCATGGAGCTGACGACATCAGCTACTGTCCGGTGATGAAAGCTTGCATCGCTCTGGTCAGATCCGCACTTCAAGTGCTAAGAAAGAGAGAAAGGGAGTCATCTCGGTCTGCTGCGCCACTGGAGCTCACTGTTGGCGGTCTCCCTTCCATGGAGCTAACGACATCAGCTACTGTCCGGTGATGAAAGCTTGCATCGCTCCGGTCAGATCCGCACTTCAGTCCTAAGAAAGGAGAAAGGGAGTACATCTCGGCCTGCTCCGTCACTGGAGCTCACTGTTGGCGGTGTCCCTTCCATGGAGCTGAAACATCAGCTACTGTCCGGTGATGAAAGCTTGCATCGCTCTGGTCAGATCCGCACTTCAATCCTAAGACAGGAGAAAGGGAGTCATCTCGGCCTGCTGCGTCACTGGAGCTCACTGTTGACGGTCTCCCTTCCATGGAGCTGACGACATCAGCTACTGTCCGGTGATGAAAGCTTGCATCGCTCTGGTCAGATGCGCACATCAATCCTAAGAGAGGAGAAAGGGAGTCCTCTCGGCGTGCTGCGTCACTGGAGCTCACTGTTGGTGGCGGTCTCCCGTCCATGGAGCTGACGACATCAGCTACTGTCCGGTGATGAAAGCTTGCATCGCTCTGGTCAGATCCGCACTTCAATCTTAAGAAAAGAGAAAGGCAGTCATCTCGGCGTGCTGCATCACTGGAGCTCACTGTTGGCGGTCTCCCTTCCATGGAACTGACGACATCAGCTACTGTCCGGTGATGAAAGCTTGCATCGCTCTGGTCAGATGCGCACTTCAATCCTAAGAAAGGAGAAATGGAGTCATCTCGGCGTGCTGCGTCACTGGAGCTCACTGTTGGCGGTCTCCCTTCCATGGAGCTGACGACATCAGCTACTGTCCGGTGATGAAAGCTTGCATCGCTCTGGTCAGATGCGCACTTCAATCCTAAGAAAGGAGAAAGGGAGTCATCTCGGCCTGCTGCGTCACTGGAGCTCACTGTTGGCGGTCTTCCTTCCATGGAGCTGACGACATCAGCTACTGTCCGGTGATGAAAGCTTGCATCGCTCTGGTCAGATGCGCACATTCAATCCTAAGAAAGGAGAAAGGGAGTCATCTCGGCGTGCTGCGTCACTGGAGCTCACTGTTGGCGGTCTCCCCTCCATGGAGCTGACGACATCAGCTACTGTCCGGTGATGAAAGCTTGCATCGCTCTGGTCAGATGCGCACTTCAATCCTAAGAAAGGAGAAAGGGACTCATCTCGGCCTGCTGCGTCATTGACCTCACTGTTGGCGGTCTTCCTTCCATGGAGCTAACGACATCAGCTGCTGTCCGGTGATGAAAGCTTGCATCGCTCTGGTCAGATCCGCACTTCAATCCTAAGAAAGGAGAAAGGGAGTCATCTCGGCCTGCTGCGTCACTGGAGCTCACTGTTGACGGTCTCCCTTCCATGGAGCTGACGACATCAGCTACTGTCCGGTGATGAAAGCTTGCATCGCTCTGGTCAGATGCGCACTTCAATCCTAAGAAAGGAGAAAGGGAGTCATATCGGCCTGCTGCGTCACTGGAGCTCACTGTTGGCGTTCTCTCTTCCATGGAGCTGACGACATCAGCTACTGTCCTGTGCTGAAAGCTTGCATCGCTCTGGTCAGATCCGCACTTCAATCCTAAGAAAGGATAAAGGGAGTCATCTCGGCCTGCTCCGTCACTGGATCTCACTGTTGGCGGTCTCCCTTCCATGGAGCTGACGACGTCAGCTACTGTCCGGTGATGAAAGCTTGCATCGCTCTGGTCAGATCCGCACTTCAATCCTAAGAAAGGAGAAAGGGAGTCATCTCGGCCTGCTGCGTCACTGGAGCTCACTGTTGGCAATCTCCCTTCCATGGAGCTGACGACATCAGCTACTGTCTGGTGATGAAAGCTTGCATCGCTCTGGTCAGATCCGCACTTCAATCCTAAGAAAGGAGAAAGGGAGTCCTCTCGGCCTGCTGCGTCAATGGAGCTCACTGTTGGCAGTCTCCCTTCCATGGAGCTGACGACATCAGCTACTTTCCGGTGATGAAAGCTTGCATCGCTCTGGTCAGATGCGCACTTCGATCCTAAGAAAGGAGAAAGGAAGTCATCTCGGCGTGCCGCGTCTCTGGAGCTCACTGTTGGCGGTCTCCCTTCCATGGAGCTGACGACATGAGCTACTGTCCGGTGATGAAAGCTTCCATCGCTCTGGCCAGATTCGCACTTCAATCCTAAGAAAGGAGAAAGGCAGTCATCTCGGCGTGCTGCGTCAATGGAGCTCACTGTTGGCGGTCTCCCTTCCATGGAGCTGACGACATCAGCTACTGTCCGGTGATGAAAGCTTGCATCGCTCTGGTCAGCTCCGCACTTCAATCCTAAGAAAGGAGACAGGGAGTCATCTCGGCCTGCTGCGTCACTGGAGCTCACTGTTGGCGGTTTCCCTTCCATGGAGCTCACGACATCAGCTACTGTGCGGTGATGAAAGCTTGCATCGCTCTGGTCAGATCCGCACTTCAGTCCTAAGAAAGGAGAAAGGGAGTACTCTCGGCCTGCTCCGTCACTGGAGCTCACTGTTGGCGGTGTCCCTTCCATGGAGCTGACAACATCAGCTACTGTCCGGTGATGAAAGCTTGCATCGCTCTGGTCAGATCCGCACTTCAATCCTAAGAAAGGAGAAAGGGAGTCATCTCGGCCTGCTGCGTCACTGGAGCTCACTGTTGACGGTCACCCTTCCATGGAGCTGACGACATCAGCTACTGTCTGGTGATGAAAGCTTGCATCGCTCTGGTCAGATGCGCACATCAATCCTAAGAGAGGCGAAAGGGAGTCATCTCGGCGTACTGCGTCACTGGAGCTCACTGTTGGTGGCGGTCTCCCGTCCATGGAGTTGACGACATCAGCTACTGTCCGGTGATGAAAGCTTGCATCGCTCTGGTCAGATCCGCACTTCAATCCTAAGAAAATAGAAAGGAGTCATCTCGGCGTGCTGCATCACTGGAGCTCACTGTTGGCGGTCTCCCTTCCATGGAACTAACGACATCAGCTACTGTCCGGTGATGAAAGCTTGCATCGCTCTGGTCAGATGCGCACTTCAATCCTAAGAAAGGAGAAAGGGAGTCATCTCGGCGTGCTGCGTCACTGGAGCTCACTGTTGGCGGTCTCCCTTCCATGGAGCTGACGACATCAGCTACTGTCCGGTGATGAAAGCTTGCATCGCTCTGGTCAGATGCGCACTTCAATCCTAAGAAAGGAGAAAGGCAGTCATCTCGGCGTGCTGCGTCACTGGAGCTCACTGTTGGCGGTCTCCCTTCCATGGAGCTGACGACATCAGCTACTGTCCGGTGATGAAAGCTTGCATCGCTCTGGTCAGCTCCGCACTTCAATCCTAAGAAAGGAGAAAGGGAGTCATCTCGGCCTGCTGCGTCACTGGAGCTCACTGTTGGCGGTTTCCCTTCCATGGAGCTGACGACATCAGCTACTGTCCGGTGATGAAAGCTTGCATCGCTCTGGTCAGATCCGCACTTAAGTGCTAAGAAAGGGAAAAGGGAGTCATCTCGGTCTGCTGCGCCACTGGAGCTCACTGTTGGCGGTCTCCCTTCCATGGAGCTAACGACATCAGCTACTGTCCGGTGATGAAATCTTGCATCGCTCTGGTCAGATCCGCACTTCAGTCCTAAGAAAGGAGAAAGGGAGTACTCTCGGCCTGCTCCGTCACTGGAGCTCACTGTTGGCGGTGTCCCTTCAATGGAGCTGACAACATCAGCTACTGTCCGGTGATGAAAGCTTGCATCGCTCTGGTCAAATCCGCACTTCAATCCTAAGACAGGAGAAAGGGAGTCATCTCGGCCTGCTGCGTCACTGGAGCTCACTGTTGACGGTCTCCCTTCCATGGAGCTGACGACATCAGCTACTGTCCGGTGATGAAAGCTTGCATCGCTCTGGTCAGATGCGCACATCAATCCTAAGAGAGGAGAAAGGGAGTCCTCTCGGCGTGCTGCGTCACTGGAGCTCACTGTTGGTGGCGGTCTCCCGTCCATGGAGCTGACGACATCAGCTACTGTCCGGTGATGAAAGCTTGCATCGCTCTGGTCAGATCCGCACTTCAATCCTAAGAAAGGAGAAAGGGAGTCATCTCGGCCTGCTGCGTCACTGGAGCTCACTGTTGGCGGTCTCCCTTCCATGGAACTGACGACATCAGCTACTGTCCGGTGATGAAAGCTTGCATCGCTCTGGTCAGATGCGCACTGCAATCCTAAGAAAGGAGAAAGGGAGTCATCTCGGCGTGCTGCGTCACTGGAGCTCACTGTTGGCGGTCTCCCTTCCATGGAGCTGACGACATCAGCTACTGTCCGGTGATGAAAGCTTGCATCGCTCTGGTCAGATCCGCACTTCAATCCTAAGAAAAGAGAAAGGCAGTCATCTCGGCGTGCTGCGTCACTGGAGCTCACTGTTGGCGGTCTCCCTTCCATGGAGCTGACGACATCAGCTACTGTCCGGTGATGAAAGCTTGCATCGCTCTGGTCAGCTCCGCACTTCAATCCTAAGAAAGGAGACAGGGAGTCATCTCGGCCTGCTGCGTCACTGGAGCTCACTGTTGGCGGTTTCCCTTCCATGGAGCTGACGACATCAGCTACTGTCCGGTGATGAAAGCTTGCATCGCTCTGGTCAGATCCGCACTTAAGTGCTAAGAAAGGGAAAAGGGAGTCATCTCGGTCTGCTGCGCCACTGGAGCTCACTGTTGGCGGTCTCCCTTCCATGGAGCTAACGACATCAGCTACTGTCCGGTGATGAAATCTTGCATCGCTCTGGTCAGATCCGCACTTCAGTCCTAAGAAAGGAGAAAGGGAGTACTCTCGGCCTGCTCCGTCACTGGAGCTCACTGTTGGCGGTGTCCCTTCCATGGAGCTGACAACATCAGCTACTGTCCGGTGATGAAAGCTTGCATCGCTCTGGTCAAATCCGCACTTCAATCCTAAGAAAGGAGAAAGGGAGTCATCTCGGCCTGCTGCGTCACTGGAGCTCACTGTTGACGGTCTCCCTTCCATGGAGCTGACGACATCAGCTACTGTCCGGTGATGAAAGCTTGCATCGCTCTGGTCAGATGCGCACATCAATCCTAAGAGAGGAGAAAGGGAGTCCTCTCGGCGTGCTGCGTCACTGGAGCTCACTGTTGGTGGCGGTCTCCCGTCCATGGAGCTGACGACATCAGCTACTGTCCGGTGATGAAAGCTTGCATCGCTCTGGTCAGATCCGCACTTCAATCTTAAGAAAAGAGAAAGGCAGTCATCTCGGCGTGCTGCGTCACTGGAGCTCACTGTTGGCGGTCTCCCTTCCAAGGAGCTAACGACATCAGCTACTGTCCGGTGATGAAAGCTTGCATCGCTCTGGTCAGATGCGCACTGCAATCCTAAGAAAGGAGAAATGGAGTCATCTCGGCGTGCTGCGTCACTGGAGCTCACTGTTGGCGGTCTCCCTTCCATGGAGCTGACGACATCAGCTACTGTCCGGTGATGAAAGCTTGCATCGCTCTGGTCAGATGCGCACTTCAATCCTAAAAAAGGAGAAATGGAGTCATCTCGGCCTGCTGCGTCACTGGAGCTCACTGTTGGCGGTCTTCCTTCCATGGAGCTGACGACATCAGCTACTGTCCGGTGATGAAAGCTTGCATCGCTCTGGTCAGATCCGCACTTCAATCCTAAGAAAGGAGAAAGGGAGTCATCTCGGCCTGCTGCGTCACTGGAGCTCACTGTTGGCGGTCTCCCTTCCATGGAGCTGACGACATCAGCTACTGTCCGGTGATGAAAGCTTGCATCGCTCTGGTCAGATGCGCACTTCAATCCTAAGAAAGGAGAAAGGGAGTCATCTCGGCCTGCTGCGTCACTGGAGCTCACTGTTGGCGTTCTCTCTTCCATGGAGCTGACGACATCAGCTACTGTCCTGTGCTGAAAGCTTGCATCGCTCCGGTCAGATCCGCACTTCAATCCTAAGAAAGGATAAAGGGAGTCATCTCGGCCTGCTCCGTCACTGGATCTCACTGTTGGCGGTCTCCCTTCCATGGAGCTGACGACGTCAGCTACTGTCCGGTGATGAAAGCTTGCATCGCTCTGGTCAGATCCGCACTTCAATCCTAAGAAAGGAGAAAGGGAGTCATCTCGGCCTGCTGCGTCACTGGAGCTCACTGTTGGCAATCTCCCTTCCATGGAGCTGACGACATCAGCTACTGTCTGGTGATGAAAGCTTG
Organism: Amblyomma americanum; assembly: GCA_030143305.2. Taxonomy (NCBI): domain Eukaryota; kingdom Metazoa; phylum Arthropoda; class Arachnida; order Ixodida; family Ixodidae; genus Amblyomma; species Amblyomma americanum. Next base: position 35,229 of record JARKHS020016552.1, on the reverse strand, counting down.
CATCGCTCTGGTCAGATCCGCACTTCAATCCTAAGAAAGGAGAAAGGGAGTCCTCTCGGCCTGCTGCGTCAATGGAGCTCACTGTTGGCGGTCTCCCTTCCATGGAGCTGACGACATCAGCTACTTTCCGGTGATGAAAGCTTGCATCGCTCTGGTCAGATGCGCACTTCGATCCTAAGAAAGGAGAAAGGAAGTCATCTCGGCGTGCCGCGTCACTGGAGCTCACTGTTGGCGGTCTCCCTTCCATGGAGCTGACGACATCAGCTACTGTCCGGTGATGAAAGCTTGCATCGCTCTGGTCAGATCCGCACTTCAATCCTAAGAAAGGAGAAAGGGAGTCATCTCGGCGTGCTGCGTCACTGGAGCTCACTGTTGGCGGTCTCCCTTCCATGGAGCTGACGACATCAGCTACTGTCCGGTGATGAAAGCTTGCATCGCTCTGGTCAGATCCGCACTTCAATCCTAAGAAAGGAGAAAGGGAGTCATCTCGGCCTGCTGCGTCACTGGAGCTCACTGTTGGCGGTCTCCCTTCCATGGAGCTGACGACATCAGCTACTGTCCGGTGATGAAAGCTTGCATCGCTCTGGTCAGATCCGCACTTCAAGTCCTAAGAAAGGAGAAAGGGAGTCATCTCGGCTGCTGCGTCACTGGAGCTCACTGTTGGCGGTCTCCCTTCCATGGAGCTGACGACATCAGCTACTGTCCGGTGATGAAAGCTTGCATCGCTCTGGTCAGATCCGCACTTCAATCCTAAGAAAGGAGAAAGGGAGTCATCTCGGCCTGCTCCGTCACTGGAGCTCACTGTTGGCGGTGTCCCTTCCATGGAGCTGACGACATCAGCTACTGTCCGGTGATGAAAGCTTGCATCGCTCTGGTCAGATCCGCACTTCAATCCTAAGAAAGGAGAAAGGGAGTCATCTCGGCCTGCTGCGTCACTGGAGCTCACTGTTGGCGGTCTCCCTTCCATGGAGCTGACGACATCAGCTACTGTCCGGTGATGAAAGCTTGCATCGCTCTGGTCAGATGCGCACTTCAATCCTAAGAAAGGAGAAAGGGAGTCATCTCGGCCTGCTGCGTCACTGGAGCTCACTGTTGGCGGTCTCCCTTCCATGGAGCTGACGACATCAGCTACTGTCCGGTGATGAAAGCTTGCATCGCTCTGGTCAGATGCGCACTTCAATCCTAAGAAAGGAGAAAGGGAGTCATCTCGGCGTGCTGCGTCACTGGAGCTCACTGTTGGCGGTCTCCCTTCCATGGAGCTGACGACATCAGCTACTGTCCGGTGATGAAAGCTTGCATCGCTCTGGTCAGATCCGCACTTCAATCCTAAGAAAGGAGAAAGGCAGTCATCTCGGCGTGCTGCGTCACTGGAGCTCACTGTTGGCGGTCTCCCTTCCATGGAGCTGACGACATCAGCTACTGTCCGGTGATGAAAGCTTGCATCGCTCTGGTCAGATGCGCACTTCAATCCTAAGAAAGGAGAAATGGAGTCATCTCGGCGTGCTGCGTCACTGGAGCTCACTGTTGGCGGTCTCCCTTCCATGGAGCTGACGACATCAGCTACTGTCCGGTGATGAAAGCTTGCATCGCTCTGGTCAGATGCGCACTTCAATCCTAAGAAAGGAGAAATGGAGTCATCTCGGCCTGCTGCGTCACTGGAGCTCACTGTTGGCGGTCTTCCTTCCATGGAGCTGACGACATCAGCTACTGTCCGGTGATGAAAGCTTGCATCGCTCTGGTCAGATCCGCACTTCAATCCTAAGAAAGGAGAAAGGGAGTCATCTCGGCCTGCTGCGTCACTGGAGCTCACTGTTGGCGGTCTCCCTTCCATGGAGCTGACGACATCAGCTACTGTCCGGTGATGAAAGCTTGCATCGCTCTGGTCAGATCCGCACTTCAATCCTAAGAAAGGAGAAAGGGAGTCATCTCGGCCTGCTGCGTCACTGGAGCTCACTGTTGGCGGTCTCCCTTCCATGGAGCTGACGACATCAGCTACTGTCCGGTGATGAAAGCTTGCATCGCTCTGGTCAGATCCGCACTTCAATCCTAAGAAAGGAGAAAGGGAGTCATCTCGGCCTGCTGCGTCACTGGAGCTCACTGTTGACGGTCTCCCTTCCATGGAGCTGACGACATCAGCTACTGTCCGGTGATGAAAGCTTGCATCGCTCTGGTCAGATGCGCACTTCGATCCTAAGAAAGGAGAAAGGAAGTCATCTCGGCGTGCCGCGTCTCTGGAGCTCACTGTTGGCGGTCTCCCTTCCATGGAGCTGACGACATGAGCTACTGTCCGGTGATGAAAGCTTGCATCGCTCTGGCCAGATTCGCACTTCAATCCTAAGAAAGGAGAAAGGCAGTCATCTCGGCGTGCTGCGTCAATGGAGCTCACTGTTGGCGGTCTCCCTTCCATGGAGCTGACGACATCAGCTACTGTCCGGTGATGAAAGCTTGCATCGCTCTGGTCAGCTCCGCACTTCAATCCTAAGAAAGGAGACAGGGAGTCATCTCGGCCTGCTGCGTCACTGGAGCTCACTGTTGGCGGTTTCCCTTCCATGGAGCTCACGACATCAGCTACTGTGCGGTGATGAAAGCTTGCATCGCTCTGGTCAGATCCGCACTTAAGTGCTAAGAAAGGGAAAAGGGAGTCATCTCGGTCTGCTGCGCCACTGGAGCTGACTGTTGGCGGTCTCCCTTCCATGGAGCTAACGACATCAGCTACTGTCCGGTGATGAAATCTTGCATCGCTCTGGTCAGATCCGCACTTCAGTCCTAAGAAAGGAGAAAGGGAGTACTCTCGGCCTGCTCCGTCACTGGAGCTCACTGTTGGCGGTGTCCCTTCCATGGAGCTGACAACATCAGCTACTGTCCGGTGATGAAAGCTTGCATCGCTCTGGTCAGATCCGCACTTCAATCCTAAGAAAGGAGAAAGGGAGTCATCTCGGCCTGCTGCGTCACTGGAGCTCACTGTTGACGGTCACCCTTCCATGGAGCTGACGACATCAGCTACTGTCTGGTGATGAAAGCTTGCATCGCTCTGGTCAGATGCGCTCATCAATCCTAAGAGAGGCGAAAGGGAGTCATCTCGGCATACTGCGTCACTGGAGCTCACTGTTGGTGGCGGTCTCCCGTCCATGGAGTTGACGACATCAGCTACTGTCCGGTGATGAAAGCTTGCATCGCTCTGGTCAGATGCGCACTTCAATCCCAAGAAAGGAGAAATGGAGTCATCTCGGCGTGCTGCGTCACTTGAGCTCACTGTTGGCGGTCTCCCTTCCATGGAGCTGACGACATCAGCTATTGTCCGGTGATGAAAGCTTGCATCGCTCTGGTCAGATGCGCACTTCAATCCTAAAAAAGGAGAAATGGAGTCATATCGGCCTGCTGCGTCACTGGAGCCCACTGTTGGTGGTCTCCCTTCCATGAAGCTAACGACATCAGCTACTGTCCGGTGATGAAAGCTTGCATCGCCCTGGTCAGATCCGCACTTCAATCCTAAGAAAGGAGAAAGGGAGTCATCTCGGCCTGCTGCGTCACTGGAGCTCACTGTTGGCAGTCTCCCTTCCATGGAGCTGACGACATCAGCTACTGTCCGGTGATGAAAGCTTGCATCGCTCTGGTCAGATGCGCACTTCGATCCTAAGAATGGAGAAAGGAAGTCATCTCGGCGTGCTCCGTCACTGGAGCTCACTGTTGGCGGTCTCCCTTCCATGGAGCTGACGACATGAGTTTCTGTCCGGTGATGAAAGCTTCCATCGCTCTGGCGAGATCCGCACTTCATTCCTAAGAAAGGAGAAAGGGAGTCATCTCGGCCTGCTGCGTCACTGGAGCTCACTGTTGGCGGTCTCCCTTCCATGGAACTGACGACATCAGCTACTGTCCGGTGATGAAAGCTTGCATCGCTCTGGTCAGATGCGCACATGAATCCTAAGAGAGGAGAAAGGGAGTCATCTCGGCGTGCTGCGTCACTGGAGCTCACGTTGGTGGCGGTCTCCCGTCCATGGAGCTGACGACATCAGCTACTGTCCGGTGATGAAAGCTTGCATCGCTCTGGTCAGATCCGCACTTCAATCTTAAGAAAAGAGAAAGGCAGTCATCTCGGCGTGCTGCATCACTGGAGCTCACTGTTGGCGGTCTCCCTTCCATGGACCTGACGACATCAGCTACTGTCCGGTGATGAAAGCTTGCATCGCTCTGGTCAGATGCGCACTTCAATCCTAAGAAAGGAGAAAGGGAGTCATATCGGCCTGCTGCGTCACTGGAGCTCACTGTTGGCGTTCTCTCTTCCATGGAGCTGACGACATCAGCTACTGTCCTGTGCTGAAAGCTTGCATCGCTCTGGTCAGATCCGCACTTCAATCCTAAGAAAGGATAAAGGGAGTCATCTCGGCCTGCTCCGTCACTGGATCTCACTGTTGGCGGTCTCCCTTCCATGGAGCTGACGACGTCAGCTACTGTCCGGTGATGAAAGCTTGCATCGCTCTGGTCAGATCCGCACTTCAATCCTAAGAAAGGAGAAAGGGAGTCATCTCGGCCTGCTGCGTCACTGGAGCTCACTGTTGGCAATCTCCCTTCCATGGAGCTGACGACATCAGCTACTGTCTGGTGATGAAAGCTTGCATCGCTCTGGTCAGATCCGCACTTCAATCCTAAGAAAGGAGAAAGGGAGTCCTCTCGGCCTGCTGCGTCAATGGAGCTCACTGTTGGCAGTCTCCCTTCCATGGAGCTGACGACATCAGCTACTTTCCGGTGATGAAAGCTTGCATCGCTCTGGTCAGATGCGCACTTCGATCCTAAGAAAGGAGAAAGGAAGTCATCTCGGCGTGCCGCGTCTCTGGAGCTCACTGTTGGCGGTCTCCCTTCCATGGAGCTGACGACATCAGCTACTGTCCGGTGATGAAAGCTTGCATCGCTCTGGTCAGCTCCGCACTTCAATCCTAAGAAAGGAGACAGGGAGTCATCTCGGCCTGCTGCGTCACTGGAGCTCACTGTTGGCGGTTTCCCTTCCATGGAGCTGACGACATCAGCTACTGTGCGGTGATGAAAGCTTGCATCGCTCTGGTCAGATCCGCACTTCAATCCTAAGAAAGGAGAAAGGGAGTCATCTCGGCCTGCTGCGTCACTGGAGCTCACTGTTGGCGGTCTCCCTTCCATGGAGCTGACGACATCAGCTACTGTCCGGTGATGAAAGCTTGCATCGCTCTGGTCAGATCCGCACTTCAATCCTAAGAAAGGAGAAAGGGAGTCATCTCGGCCTGCTGCGTCACTGGAGCTCACTGTTGGCGGTCTCCCTTCCATGGAGCTGACGACATCAGCTACTGTCCGGTGATGAAAGCTTGCATCGCTCTGGTCAGATCCGCACTTCAATCCTAAGAAAGGAGAAAGGGAGTCATCTCGGCCTGCTGCGTCACTGGAGCTCACTGTTGGCGGTCTCCCTTCCATGGAGCTGACGACATCAGCTACTGTCCGGTGATGAAAGCTTGCATCGCTCTGGTCAGATCCGCACTTCAATCCTAAGAAAGGAGAAAGGGAGTCATCTCGGCCTGCTGCGTCACTGGAGCTCACTGTTGGCGGTCTCCCTTCCATGGAGCTGACGACATCAGCTACTGTCCGGTGATGAAAGCTTGCATCGCTCTGGTCAGATCCGCACTTCAATCCTAAGAAAGGAGAAAGGGAGTCATCTCGGCCTGCTGCGTCACTGGAGCTCACTGTTGGCGGTCTCCCTTCCATGGAGCTAACGACATCAGCTACTGTCCGGTGATGAAAGCTTGCATCGCTCTGGTCAGATCCGCACTTCAATCCTAAGAAAGGAGAAAGGGAGTCATCTCGGCGTGCTGCGTCACTGGAGCTCACTGTTGGCGGTCTCCCTTCCATGGAGCTGACGACATCAGCTACTGTCCGGTGATGAAAGCTTGCATCGCTCTGGTCAGATGCGCACTTCAATCCTAAGAAAGGAGAAAGGGAGTCATCTCGGCCTGCTGCGTCACTGGAGCTCACTGTTGGCGGTCTTCCTTCCATGGAGCTGACGACATCAGCTACTGTCCGGTGATGAAAGCTTGCATCGCTCTGGTCAGATCCGCACTTCAATCCTAAGAAAGGAGAAAGGGAGTCATCTCGGCCTGCTGCGTCACTGGAGCTCACTGTTGGCGGTCTCCCTTCCATGGAGCTGACGACATCAGCTACTGTCCGGTGATGAAAGCTTGCATCGCTCTGGTCAGATGCGCACTTCAATCCTAAGAAAGGAGAAAGGGAGTCATCTCGGCCTGCTGCGTCACTGGAGCTCACTGTTGGCGGTCTCCCTTCCATGGAGCTGACGACATCAGCTACTGTCCGGTGATGAAAGCTTGCATCGCTCTGGTCAGATCCGCACTTCAATCCTAAGAAAGGATAAAGGGAGTCATCTCGGCCTGCTCCGTCACTGGAGCTCACTGTTGGCGGTCTCCCTTCCATGGAGCTGACGACATCAGCTACTGTCCGGTGATGAAAGCTTGCATCGCTCTGGTCAGATCCGCACTTCAATCCTAAGAAAGGAGAAAGGGAGTCATCTCGGCCTGCTGCGTCACTGGAGCTCACTGTTGGCGGTCTCCCTTCCATGGAGCTGACGACATCAGCTACTGTCCGGTGATGAAAGCTTGCATCGCTCTGGTCAGATGCGCACTTCAATCCTAAGAAAGGAGAAAGGGAGTCATCTCGGCCTGCTGCGTCACTGGAGCTCACTGTTGGCAGTCTCCCTTCCATGGAGCTGACGACATCAGCTACTGTCCGGTGATGAAAGCTTGCATCGCTCTGGTCAGATGCGCACTTCGATCCTAAGAAAGGAGAAAGGAAGTCATCTCGGCGTGCCGCGTCTCTGGAGCTCACTGTTGGCGGTCTCCCTTCCATGGAGCTGACGACATGAGCTACTGTCCGGTGATGAAAGCTTGCATCGCTCTGGCCAGATTCGCACTTCAATCCTAAGAAAGGAGAAAGGCAGTCATCTCGGCGTGCTGCGTCAATGGAGCTCACTGTTGGCGGTCTCCCTTCCATGGAGCTGACGACATCAGCTACTGTCCGGTGATGAAAGCTTGCATCGCTCTGGTCAGATCCGCACTTCAATCCTAAGAAAGGAGAAAGGGAGTCATCTCGGCCTGCTGCGTCACTGGAGCTCACTGTTGGCGGTCTCCCTTCCATGGAGCTCACGACATCAGCTACTGTCCGGTGATGAAAGCTTGCATCGCTCTGGTCAGATGCGCACTTCAATCCTAAGAAAGGAGAAAGGGAGTCATCTCGGCCTGCTGCGTCACTGGAGCTCACTGTTGGCGGTCTCCCTTCCATGGAGCTGACGACATCAGCTACTGTCCGGTGATGAAAGCTTGCATCGCTCTGGTCAGATCCGCACTTCAATCCTAAGAAAGGAGAAAGGGAGTCATCTCGGCCTGCTCCGTCACTGGAGCTCACTGTTGGCGGTCTCCCTTCCATGGAGCTGACGACATCAGCTACTGTCCGGTGATGAAAGCTTGCATCGCTCTGGTCAGATCCGCACTTCAATCCTAAGAAAGGAGAAAGGGAGTCATCTCGGCCTGCTGCGTCACTGGAGCTCACTGTTGGCGGTCTCCCTTCCATGGAGCTGACGACATCAGCTACTGTCTGGTGATGAAAGCTTGCATCGCTCTGGTCAGATCCGCACTTCAATCCTAAGAAAGGAGAAAGGGAGTCATCTCGGCCTGCTGCGTCACTGGAGCTCACTGTTGGCGGTCTCCCTTCCATGGAGCTGACGACATCAGCTACTGTCCGGTGATGAAAGCTTGCATCGCTCTGGTCAGATGCGCACTTCAATCCTAAGAAAGGAGAAAGGGAGTCATCTCGGCGTGCTGCGTCACTGGAGCTCACTGTTGGCGGTCTCCCTTCCATGGAGCTGACGACATCAGCTACTGTCCGGTGATGAAAGCTTGCATCGCTCTGGTCAGATCCGCACTTCAATCCTAAGAAAGGAGAAAGGGAGTCATCTCGGCCTGCTGCGTCACTGGAGCTCACTGTTGGCGGTCTCCCTTCCATGGAGCTGACGACATCAGCTACTGTCCGGTGATGAAAGCTTGCATCGCTCTGGTCAGATCCGCACTTCAATCCTAAGAAAGGAGAAAGGGAGTCATCTCGGCCTGCTGCGTCACTGGAGCTCACTGTTGGCGGTCTCCCTTCCATGGAGCTGACGACATCAGCTACTGTCCGGTGATGAAAGCTTGCATCGCTCTGGTCAGATCCGCACTTCAATCCTAAGACAGGAGAAAGGGAGTCATCTCGGCCTGCTGCGTCACTGGAGCTCACTGTTGGCGGTCTCCCTTCCATGGAGCTGACGACATCAGCTACTGTCCGGTGATGAAAGCTTGCATCGCTCTGGTCAGATCCGCACTTCAATCCTAAGAAAGGAGAAAGGGAGTCATCTCGGCCTGCTGCGTCACTGGAGCTCACTGTTGGCGGTCTCCCTTCCATGGAGCTGACGACATCAGCTACTGTCCGGTGATGAAAGCTTGCATCGCTCTGGTCAGATCCGCACTTCAATCCTAAGAAAGGAGAAAGGGAGTCATCTCGGCCTGCTGCGTCACTGGAGCTCACTGTTGGCGGTCTCCCTTCCATGGAGCTGACGACATCAGCTACTGTCCGGTGATGAAAGCTTGCATCGCTCTGGTCAGATCCGCACTTCAATCCTAAGAAAGGAGAAAGGGAGTCATCTCGGCCTGCTGCGTCACTGGAGCTCAATGTTGGCGGTCTTCCTTTCATGGAGCTAACGACTTCAGCTACTGTCCGGTGATGAAAGCTTGCATCGCTCTGGTCAGATCCACACTTCAATCCTAAGAAAGGAGAAAGGGAGTCATCTCGGCGTGCTGCGTCACTGGAGCTCACTGTTGGCGGTCTCCCCTCTATGGAGCTGAGGACATCAGCTACTGTCCGGTGATGAAAGCTTGCATCGCTCTGGTCAGATGCGCACTTCAATCCTAAGAAAGGAGAAAGGGACTCATCTCGGCCTGCTGCGTCATTGACCTCACTGTTGGCGGTCTTCCTTCCATGGAGCTAACGACATCAGCTGCTGTCCGGTGATGAAAGCTTGCATCGCTCTGGTCAGATCCGCACTTCAATCCTAAGAAAGGAGAAAGGGAGTCATCTCGGCCTGCTGCGTCACTGGAGCTCACTGTTGACGGTCTCCCTTCCATGGAGCTGACGACATCAGCTACTGTCCGGTGATGAAAGCTTGCATCGCTCTGGTCAGATGCGCACTTCAATCCTAAGAAAGGAGAAAGGGAGTCATATCGGCCTGCTGCGTCACTGGAGCTCACTGTTGGCGTTCTCTCTTCCATGGAGCTGACGACATCAGCTACTGTCCTGTGCTGAAAGCTTGCATCGCTCCGGTCAGATCCGCACTTCAATCCTAAGAAAGGATAAAGGGAGTCATCTCGGCCTGCTCCGTCACTGGATCTCACTGTTGGCGGTCTCCCTTCCATGGAGCTGACGACGTCAGCTACTGTCCGGTGATGAAAGCTTGCATCGCTCTGGTCAGATCCGCACTTCAATCCTAAGAAAGGAGAAAGGGAGTCATCTCGGCCTGCTGCGTCACTGGAGCTCACTGTTGGCAATCTCCCTTCCATGGAGCTGACGACATCAGCTACTGTCTGGTGATGAAAGCTTGCATCGCTCTGGTCAGATCCGCACTTCAATCCTAAGAAAGGAGAAAGGGAGTCCTCTCGGCCTGCTGCGTCAATGGAGCTCACTGTTGGCAGTCTCCCTTCCATGGAGCTGACGACATCAGCTACTTTCCGGTGATGAAAGCTTGCATCGCTCTGGTCAGATGCGCACTTCGATCCTAAGAAAGGAGAAAGGAAGTCATCTCGGCGTGCCGCGTCTCTGGAGCTCACTGTTGGCGGTCTCCCTTCCATGGAGCTGACGACATGAGCTACTGTCCGGTGATGAAAGCTTCCATCGCTCTGGCCAGATTCGCACTTCAATCCTAAGAAAGGAGAAAGGCAGTCATCTCGGCGTGCTGCGTCAATGGAGCTCACTGTTGGCGGTCTCCCTTCCATGGAGCTGACGACATCAGCTACTGTCCGGTGATGAAAGCTTGCATCGCTCTGGTCAGCTCCGCACTTCAATCCTAAGAAAGGAGACAGGGAGTCATCTCGGCCTGCTGCGTCACTGGAGCTCACTGTTGGCGGTTTCCCTTCCATGGAGCTCACGACATCAGCTACTGTGCGGTGATGAAAGCTTGCATCGCTCTGGTCAGATCCGCACTTAAGTGCTAAGAAAGGGAAAAGGGAGTCATCTCGGTCTGCTGCGCCACTGGAGCTGACTGTTGGCGGTCTCCCTTCCATGGAGCTAACGACATCAGCTACTGTCCGGTGATGAAATCTTGCATCGCTCTGGTCAGATCCGCACTTCAGTCCTAAGAAAGGAGAAAGGGAGTACTCTCGGCCTGCTCCGTCACTGGAGCTCACTGTTGGCGGTGTCCCTTCCATGGAGCTGACAACATCAGCTACTGTCCAGTGATGAAAGCTTGCATCGCTCTGGTCAGATCCGCACTTCAATCCTAAGAAAGGAGAAAGGGAGTCATCTCGGCCTGCTGCGTCACTGGAGCTCACTGTTGACGGTCACCCTTCCATGGAGCTGACGACATCAGCTACTGTCTGGTGATGAAAGCTTGCATCGCTCTGGTCAGATGCGCACATCAATCCTAAGAGAGGCGAAAGGGAGTCATCTCGGCGTACTGCGTCACTGGAGCTCACTGTTGGTGGCGGTCTCCCGTCCATGGAGTTGACGACATCAGCTACTGTCCGGTGATGAAAGCTTGCATCGCTCTGGTCAGATCCGCACTTCAATCTTAAGAAAATAGAAAGGCAGTCATCTCGGCGTGCTGCATCACTGGAGCTCACTGTTGGCGGTCTCCCTTCCATGGAACTAACGACATCAGCTACTGTCCGGTGATGAAAGCTTGCATCGCTCTGGTCAGATGCGCACTTCAATCCCAAGAAAGGAGAAATGGAGTCATCTCGGCGTGCTGCGTCACTTGAGCTCACTGTTGGCGGTCTCCCTTCCATGGAGCTGACGACATCAGCTACTGTCCGGTGATGAAAGCTTGCATCGCTCTGGTCAGATGCGCACTTCAATCCTAAAAAAGGAGAAATGGAGTCATCTCGGCCTGCTGCGTCACTGGAGCCCACTGTTGGTGGTCTCCCTTCCATGCAGCTAACGACATCAGCTACTGTCCGGTGATGAAAGCTTGCATCGCCCTGGTCAGATCCGCACTTCAATCCTAAGAAAGGAGAAAGGGAGTCATCTCGGCCTGCTGCGTCACTGGAGCTCACTGTTGGCAGTCTCCCTTCCATGGAGCTGACGACATCAGCTACTGTCCGGTGATGAAAGCTTGCATCGCTCTGGTCAGATGCGCACTTCGATCCTAAGAATGGAGAAAGGAAGTCATCTCGGCGTGCTCCGTCACTGGAGCTCACTGTTGGCGGTCTCCCTTCCATGGAGCTGACGACATGAGTTACTGTCCGGTGATGAAAGCTTCCATCGCTCTGGCGAGATCCGCACTTCAATCCTAAGAAAGGAGAAAGGGAGTCATCTCGGCCTGCTGCGTCACTGGAGCTCACTGTTGGCGGTCTCCCTTCCATGGAACTGACGACATCAGCTACTGTCCGGTGATGAAAGCTTGCATCGCTCTGGTCAGATGCGCACATGAATCCTAAGAGAGGAGAAAGGGAGTCATCTCGGCGTGCTGCGTCACTGGAGCTCACTGTTGGTGGCGGTCTCCCGTCCATGGAGCTGACGACATCAGCTACTGTCCGGTGATGAAAGCTTGCATCGCTCTGGTCAGATCCGCACTTAAGTGCTAAGAAAGAGAAAAGGGAGTCATCTCGGTCTGCTGCGCCACTGGAGCTCACTGTTGGCGGTCTCCCTTCCATGGAGCTAACGACATCAGCTACTGTCCGGTGATGAAATCTTGCATCGCTCCGGTCAGATCCGCACTTCAGTCCTAAGAAAGGAGAAAGGGAGTAATCTCGGCCTGCTCCGTCACTGGAGCTCACTGTTGGCGGTGTCCCTTCCATGGAGCTGACGACATCAGCTACTGTCCGGTGATGAAAGCTTGCATCGCTCTGGTCAAATCCGCACTTCAATCCTAAGACAGGAGAAAGGGAGTCATCTCGGCCTGCTGCGTCACTGGAGCTCACTGTTGACGGTCTCCCTTCCATGGAGCTGACGACATCAGCTACTGTCCGGTGATGAAAGCTTGCATCGCTCTGGTCAGATGCGCACATCAATCCTAAGAGAGGAGAAAGGGAGTCCTCTCGGCGTGCTGCGTCACTGGAGCTCACTGTTGGTGGCGGTCTCCCGTCCATGGAGCTGACGACATCAGCTACTGTCCGGTGATGAAAGCTTGCATCGCTCTGGTCAGATCCGCACTTCAATCTTAAGAAAAGAGAAAGGCAGTCATCTCGGCGTGCTGCGTCACTGGAGCTCACTGTTGGCGGTCTCCCTTCCAAGGAACTAACGACATCAGCTACTGTCCGGTGATGAAAGCTTGCATCGCTCTGGTCAGATGCGCACTTCAATCCTAAGAAAGGAGAAATGGAGTCATCTCGGCGTGCTGCGTCACTGGAGCTCACTGTTGGCGGTCTCCCTTCCATGGAGCTGACGACATCAGCTACTGTCCGGTGATGAAAGCTTGCATCGCTCTGGTCAGATGCGCACTTCAATCCTAAAAAAGGAGAAATGGAGTCATCTCGGCCTGCTTCGTCACTGAGAGCTCACTGTTGGCGGTCTTCCTTCCATGGAGCTGACGACATCAGCTACTGTCCGGTGATGAAAGCTTGCATCGCTCTGGTCATCTCCGCACTTCAATCCTAAGAAAGGAAAAGGGAGTCATCTCGGCCTGCTGCGTCACTGGAGCTCAATGTTGGCGGTCTTCCTTTCATGGAGCTAACGACTTCAGCTACTGTCCGGTGATGAAAGCTTGCATCGCTCTGGTCAGATCCACAATTCAATCCTAAGAAAGGAGAAAGGGAGTCATCTCGGCGTGCTGCGTCACTGGGGCTCACTGTTGGCGGTCTCCCCTCTATGGAGCTGAGGACATCAGCTACTGTCTGGTGATGAAAGCTTGCATCGCTCTGGTCAGATGCGCACTTCAATCCTAAGAAAGGAGAAAGGGACTCATCTCGGCCTGCTGCGTCATTGACCTCACTGTTGGCGGTCTTCCTTCCATGGAGCTAACGACATCAGCTGCTGTCCGGTGATGAAAGCTTGCATCGCTCTGGTCAGATCCGCACTTCAATCCTAAGAAAGGAGAAAGGGAGTCATCTCGGCCTGCTGCGTCACTGGAGCTCACTGTTGACGGTCTCCCTTCCATGGAGCTGACGACATCAGCTACTGTCCGGTGATGAAAGCTTGCATCGCTCTGGTCAGATGCGCACTTCAATCCTAAGAAAGGAGAAAGGGAGTCATATCGGCCTGCTGCGTCACTGGAGCTCACTGTTGGCGTTCTCTCTTCCATGGAGCTGACGACATCAGCTACTGTCCTGTGCTGAAAGCTTGCATCGCTCTGGTCAGATCCGCACTTCAATCCTAAGAAAGGATAAAGGGAGTCATCTCGGCCTGCTCCGTCACTGGATCTCACTGTTGGCGGTCTCCCTTCCATGGAGCTGACGACGTCAGCTACAGTCCGGTGATGAAAGCTTGCATCGCTCTGGTCAGATCCGCATTCCAATTCTAAGAAAGGAGAAAGGGAGTCATCTCGGCCTGCTGCGTCACTGGAACTCACTGTTGGCAATCTCCCTTCCATGGAGCTGACGACATCAGCTACTGTCTGGTGATGAAAGCTTGCATCGCTCTGGTCAGATCCGCACTTCAACTCCTAAGAAAGGAGAAAGGGAGTCCTCTCGGCCTGCTGCGTCAATGGAGCTCACTGTTGGCAGTCTCCCTTCCATGGAGCTGACGACATCAGCTACTTTCCGGTGATGAAAGCTTGCATCGCTCAGGTCAGATGCGCACTTCGATCCTAAGAAAGGAGAAAGGAAGTCAACTCGGCGTGCCGCGTCTCTGGAGCTCACTGTTGGCGGTCTCCCTTCCATGGAGCTGACGACATGACCTGCTGTCCGGTGATGAAAGCTGCCATCGCTCTGGCCAGATTCGCACTTCAATCCTAAGAAAGGAGAAAGGCAGTCATCTCGGCGTGCTGCGTCAATGGAGCTCACTGTTGGCGGTCTCCCTTCCATGGAGCTGACGACATCAGCTACTGTCCGGTGATGAAAGCTTGCATCGCTCTGGTCAGCTCCGCACTTCAATCCTAAGAAAGGAGACAGGGAGTCATCTCGGCCTGCTGCGTCACTGGAGCTCACTGTTGGCGGTTTCCCTTCCATGGAGCTCACGACATCAGCTACTGTGCGGTGATGAAAGCTTGCATCGCTCTGGTCAGATCCGCACTTCAGTCCTAAGAAAGGAGAAAGGGTGTACTCTCGGCCTGCTCCGTCACTGGAGCTCACTGTTGGCGGTGTCCCTTCCATGGAGCTGACAACATCAGCTACTGTCCAGTGATGAAAGCTTGCATCGCTCTGGTCAGATCCGCACTTCAATCCTAAGAAAGGAGAAAGGGAGTCATCTCGGCCTGCTGCGTCACTGGAGCTCACTGTTGACGGTCACCCTTCCATGGAGCTGACGACACCAGCTGCTGTATGGTGATGAAAGCTTGCATCGCTCTGGTCAGATGCGCACATCAATCCTAGGAGAGGCGAAAGGGAGTCATCTCGGCGTACTGCGTCACTGGAGCTCACTGTTGGTGGCGGTCTCCCGTCCATGGAGCTGACGACATCAGCTACTGTCCGGTGATGAAAGCTTGCATCGCTCTGGTCAGATCCGCACTTCAATCCTAAGAAAAGAGAAAGGTAGTCATCTCGGCGTGCTGCATCACTGGAGCTCACTGTTGGCGGTCTCCCTTCCATGGAGCTGACGACATCAGCTACTGTCCGGTGATGAAAGCTTGCATCGCTCTGGTCAGATGCGCACTTCAATCCTAAGAAAGGAGAAATGGAGTCATCTCGGCGTGCTGCGTCACTTGAGCTCACTGTTGGCGGTCTCCCTTCCATGGAGCTGACGACATCAGCTACTTTCCGGTGATGAAAGCTTGCATCGCTCTGGTCAGATGCGCACTTCAATCCTAAGAAAGGAGAAAGGCAGTCATCTCGGCGTGCTGCGTCACTGGAGCTCACTGTTGGCGGTCTCCCTTCCATGGAGCTGACGACATCAGCTACTGTCCGGTGATGAAAGCTTGCATCGCTCTGGTCAGATCCGCACTTCAATCCTAAGAAAGGAGAAAGGGAGTCATCTCGGCGTGCTGCGTCACTGGAGCTCACTGTTGGCGGTCTCCCTTCCATGGAGCTGACGACATCAGCTACTGTCCGGTGATGAAAGCTTGCATCGCTCTGGTCAGATCCGCACTTCAATCCTAAGAAAGGAGAAAGGGAGTCATCTCGGCCTGCTGCGTCACTGGAGCTCACTGTTGGCGGTCTCCCTTCCATGGAGCTCACGACATCAGCTACTGTCCGGTGATGAAAGCTTGCATCGCTCTGGTCAGATCCGCACTTCAGTCCTAAGAAAGGAGAAAGGGAGTACTCTCGGCCTGCTGCGTCACTGGAGCTCACTGTTGGCGGTGTCCCTTCCATGGAGCTGACGACATCAGCTACTGTCCGGTGATGAAAGCTTGCATCGCTCTGGTCAGATCCGCACTTCAATCCTAAGAAAGGAGAAAGGCAGTCATCTCGGCGTGCTGCGTCACTGGAGCTCACTGTTGGCGGTGTCCCTTCCATGGAGCTGACGACATCAGCTACTGTCCGGTGATGAAAGCTTGCATCGCTCTGGTCAGATGCGCACATCAATCCTAAGAGAGGAGAAAGGGAGTCATCTCGGCATGCTGCGTCACTGGAGCTCACGGTTGGTGGCGGTCTCCCGTCCATGGAGCTGACGACATCAGCTACTGTCCGGTGATGAAAGCTTGCATCGCTCTGGTCAGATGCGCACTTCGATCCTAAGAATGGAGAAAGGAAGTCATCTCGGCGTGCTGCGTCACTGGAGCTCACTGTTGGCGGTGTCCCTTCCATGGAGCTGACAACATCAGCTACTGTCCGGTGATGAAAGCTTGCATCGCTCTGGTCAGATCCGCACTTCAATCCTAAAAAAGGAGAAAGGCAGTCATCTCGGCGTGCTGCGTCACTGGAGCTCACTGTTGGCGGTCTCCCTTCCATGGAGCTGACGACATCAGCTACTGTCCGGTGATGAAAGCTTGCATCGCTCTGGTCAGATGCGCACATCAATCCTAAGAGAGGAGAAAGGGAGTCATCTCGGCATGCTGCGTCACTGGAGCTCACTGTTGGTGGCGGTCTCCCGTCCATGGAGCTGACGACATCAGCTACTGTCCGGTGATGAAAGCTTGCATCGCTCTGGTCAGATGCGCACTTCGATCCTAAGAAAGGAGAAAGGAAGTCATCTCGGCGTGCTGCGTCACTGGAGCTCACTGTTGGCGGTCTCCCTTCCATGGAGCTGACGACATCAGCTACTGTCCGGTGATGAAAGCTTGCATCGCTCTGGTCAGATCCGCACTTCAATCCTAAGAAAGGAGAAAGGGAGTCATCTCGGCCTGCTGCGTCACTGGAGCTCACTGTTGGCGGTCTCCCTTCCATGGAGCTGACGACATCAGCTACTGTCCGGTGATGAAAGCTTGCATCGCTCTGGTCAGATGCGCACTTCAATCCTAAGAAAGGAGAAAGGGAGTCATCTCGGCGTGCTGCGTCACTGGAGCTCACTGTTGGCGGTCTCCCTTCCATGGAGCTGACGACATCAGCTACTGTCCGGTGATGAAAGCTTGCATCGCTCTGGTCAGCTCCGCACTTCAATCCTAAGAAAGGAGACAGGGAGTCATCTCGGCCTGCTGCGTCACTGGAGCTCACTGTTGGCGGTTTCCCTTCCATGGAGCTGACGACATCAGCTACTGTCCGGTGATGAAAGCTTGCATCGCTCTGGTCAGATCCGCACTTAAGTGCTAAGAAAGGGAAAAGGGAGTCATCTCGGTCTGCTGCGCCACTGGAGCTCACTGTTGGCGGTCTCCCTTCCATGGAGCTAACGACATCAGCTACTGTCCGGTGATGAAATCTTGCATCGCTCCGGTCAGATCCGCACTTCAGTCCTAAGAAAGGAGAAAGGGAGTACTCTCGGCCTGCTCCGTCACTGGAGCTCACTGTTGGCGGTGTCCCTTCAATGGAGCTGACAACATCAGCTACTGTCCGGTGATGAAAGCTTGCATCGCTCTGGTCAAATCCGCACTTCAATCCTAAGACAGGAGAAAGGGAGTCATCTCGGCCTGCTGCGTCACTGGAGCTCACTGTTGACGGTCTCCCTTCCATATAGCTGACGACATCAGCTACTGTCCGGTGATGAAAGCTTGCATCGCTCTGGTCAGATGCGCACATCAATCCTAAGAGAGGAGAAAGGGAGTCCTCTCGGCGTGCTGCGTCACTGGAGCTCACTGTTGGTGGCGGTCTCCCGTCCATGGAGCTGACGACATCAGCTACTGTCCGGTGATGAAAGCTTGCATCGCTCTGGTCAGATCCGCACTTCAATCCTAAGAAAGGAGAAAGGGAGTCATCTCGGCGTGCTGCGTCACTGGAGCTCACTGTTGGCGGTCTCCCTTCCATGGAACTGACGACATCAGCTACTGTCCGGTGATGAAAGCTTGCATCGCTCTGGTCAGATGCGCACTGCAATCCTAAGAAAGGAGAAAGGGAGTCATCTCGGCGTGCTGCGTCACTGGAGCTCACTGTTGGCGGTCTCCCTTCCATGGAGCTGACGACATCAGCTACTGTCCGGTGATGAAAGCTTGCATCGCTCTGGTCAGATCCGCACTTCAATCCTAAGAAAGGAGAAAGGGAGTCATCTCGGCGTGCTGCGTCACTGGAGCTCACTGTTGGCGGTCTCCCTTCCATGGAGCTGACGACATCAGCTACTGTCCGGTGATGAAAGCTTGCATCGCTCTGGTCAGCTCCGCACTTCAATCCTAAGAAAGGAGAAAGGGAGTCATCTCGGCCTGCTGCGTCACTGGAGCTCACTGTTGGCGGTCTCCCTTCCATGGAGCTGACGACATCAGCTACTGTCCGGTGATGAAAGCTTGCATCGCTCTGGTCAGATCCGCACTTCAATCCTAAGAAAGGAGAAAGGGAGTCATCTCGGCCTGCTGCGTCACTGGAGCTCACTGTTGGCGGTCTCCCTTCCATGGAGCTGACGACATCAGCTACTGTCCGGTGATGAAAGCTTGCATCGCTCCGGTCAGATCCGCACTTCAATCCTAAGAAAGGAGAAAGGGAGTCATCTCGGCCTGCTCCGTCACTGGAGCTCACTGTTGGCGGTGTCCCTTCCATGGAGCTGACGACATCAGCTACTGTCCGGTGATGAAAGCTTGCATCGCTCTGGTCAGATCCGCACTTCAATCCTAAGAAAGGAGAAAGGGAGTCATCTCGGCCTGCTGCGTCACTGGAGCTCACTGTTGGCGGTCTCCCTTCCATGGAGCTGACGACATCAGCTACTGTCCGGTGATGAAAGCTTGCATCGCTCTGGTCAGATGCGCACTTCAATCCTAAGAAAGGAGAAAGGGAGTCCTCTCGGCGTGCTGCGTCACTGGAGCTCACTGTTGGCGGTCTCCCTTCCATGGAGCTGACGACATCAGCTACTGTCCGGTGATGAAAGCTTGCATCGCTCTGGTCAGATGCGCACTTCAATCCTAAGAAAGGAGAAATGGAGTCATCTCGGCCTGCTGCGTCACTGGAGCTCACTGTTGGCGGTCTCCCTTCCATGGAGCTGACGACATCAGCTACTGTCCGGTGATGAAAGCTTGCATCGCTCTGGTCAGATCCGCACTTCAATCCTAAGAAAGGAGAAAGGGAGTCATCTCGGCCTGCTGCGTCACTGGAGCTCACTGTTGGCGGTCTCCCTTCCATGGAGCTGACGACATCAGCTACTGTCCGGTGATGAAAGCTTGCATCGCTCTGGTCAGATGCGCACTTCAATCCTAAGAAAGGAGAAAGGGAGTCATCTCGGCGTGCTGCGTCACTGGAGCTCACTGTTGGCGGTCTTCCTTCCATGGAGCTGACGACATCAGCTACTGTCCGGTGATGAAAGCTTGCATCGCTCTGGTCAGATCCGCACTTCAATCCTAAGAAAGGAGAAAGGGAGTCATCTCGGCCTGCTGCGTCACTGGAGCTCACTGTTGGCGGTCTCCCCTCCATGGAGCTGAGGACATCAGCTACTGTCCGGTGATGAAAGCTTGCATCGCTCTGGTCAGATGCGCACTTCAATCCTAAGAAAGGAGAAAGGGAGTCATCTCGGCCTGCTGCGTCACTGGAGCTCACTGTTGGCGTTCTCTCTTCCATGGAGCTGACGACATCAGCTACTGTCCTGTGCTGAAAGCTTGCATCGCTCCGGTCAGATCCGCACTTCAATCCTAAGAAAGGATAAAGGGAGTCATCTCGGCCTGCTCCGTCACTCGATCTCACTGTTGGCGGTCTCCCTTCCATGGAGCTGACGACATCAGCTACTGTCCGGTGATGAAAGCTTGCATCGCTCTGGTCAGATCCGCACTTCAATCCTAAGAAAGGAGAAAGGGAGTCATCTCGGCCTGCTGCGTCACTGGAGCTCACTGTTGGCGATCTCCCTTCCATGGAGCTGACGACATCAGCTACTGTCTGGTGATGAAAGCTTGCATCGCTCTGGTCAGATCCGCACTTCAATCCTAAGAAAGGAGAAAGGGAGTCCTCTCGGCCTGCTGCGTCAATGGAGCTCACTGTTGGCGGTCTCCCTTCCATGGAGCTGACGACATCAGCTACTGTCCGGTGATGAAAGCTTGCATCGCTCTGGTCAGATGCGCACTTCGATCCTAAGAAAGGAGAAAGGAAGTCATCTCGGCGTGCCGCGTCACTGGAGCTCACTGTTGGCGGTCTCCCTTCCATGGAGCTGACGACATGAGCTACTGTCCGGTGATGAAAGCTTCCATCGCTCTGGCCAGATCCGCACTTCAATCCTAAGAAAGGAGAAAGGCAGTCATCTCGGCGTGCTGCGTCACTGGAGCTCACTGTTGGCGGTCTCCCTTCCATGGAGCTGACGACATCAGCTACTGTCCGGTGATGAAAGCTTGCATCGCTCTGGTCAGCTCCGCACTTCAATCCTAAGAAAGGAGACAGGGAGTCATCTCGGCCTGCTGCGTCACTGGAGCTCACTGTTGGCGGTTTCCCTTCCATGGAGCTGACGACATCAGCTACTGTCCGGTGATGAAAGCTTGCATCGCTCTGGTCAGATCCGCACTTAAGTGCTAAGAAAGGGAAAAGGGAGTCATCTCGGTCTGCTGCGCCACTGGAGCTCACTGTTGGCGGTCTCCCTTCCATGGAGCTAACGACATCAGCTACTGTCCGGTGATGAAAGCTTGCATCGCTCTGGTCAGATCCGCACTTCAGTCCTAAGAAAGGAGAAAGGGAGTACTCTCGGCCTGCTCCGTCACTGGAGCTCACTGTTGGCGGTGTCCCTTCCATGGAGCTGACAACATCAGCTACTGTCCGGTGATGAAAGCTTGCATCGCTCTGGTCAGATCCGCACTTCAATCCTAAGAAAAGGAGAAAGGGAGTCATCTCGGCCTGCTGCGTCACTGGAGCTCACTGTTGACGGTCTCCCTTCCATGGAGCTGACGACATCAGCTACTGTCCGGTGATGAAAGCTTGCATCGCTCTGGTCAGATGCGCACATCAATCCTAAGAGAGGAGAAAGGGAGTCATCTCGGCGTGCTGCGTCACTGGAGCTCACTGTTGGTGGCGGTCTCCCGTCCATGGAGCTGACGACATCAGCTACTGTCCGGTGATGAAAGCTTGCATCGCTCTGGTCAGATCCGCACTTCAATCTTAAGAAAAGAGAAAGGCAGTCATCTCGGCGTGCTGCATCACTGGAGCTCACTGTTGGCGGTCTCCCTTCCATGGAACTAACGACATCAGCTACTGTCCGGTGATGAAAGCTTGCATCGCTCTGGTCAGATGCGCACTTCAATCCTAAGAAAGGAGAAATGGAGTCATCTCGGCGTGCTGCGTCACTGGAGCTCACTGTTGGCGGTCTCCCTTCCATGGAGCTGACGACATCAGCTACTGTCCGGTGATGAAAGCTTGCATCGCTCTGGTCAGATGCGCACTTCAATCCTAAAAAAGGAGAAATGGAGTCATCACGGCCTGCTGCGTCACTGGAGCTCACTGTTGGCGGTCTCCCTTCCATGGAGCTGACGACATCAGCTACTGTCCGGTGATGAAAGCTTGCATCGCTCTGGTCAGATCCGCACTTCAATCCTAAGAAAGGAGAAAGGGAGTCATCTCGGCCTGCTGCGTCACTGGAGCTCACTGTTGGCGGTCTCCCTTCCATGGAGCTGACGACATCAGCTACTGTCCGGTGATGAAAGCTTGCATCGCTCTGGTCAGATGCGCACTTCGATCCTAAGAATGGAGAAAGGAAGTCATCTCGGCGTGCTGCGTCACTGGAGCTCACTGTTGGCGGTCTCCCTTCCATGGAGCTGACGACATGAGCTACTGTCCGGTGATGAAAGCTTCCATCGCTCTGGCGAGATCCGCACTTCATTCCTAAGAAAGGAGAAAGGGAGTCATCTCGGCCTGCTGCGTCACTGGAGCTCACTGTTGGTGGCGGTCTCCCGTCCATGGAGTTGACGACATCAGCTACTGTCCGGTGATGAAAGCTTGCATCGCTCTGGTCAGATCCGCACTTCAATCTTAAGAAAATAGAAAGGCAGTCATCTCGGCGTGCTGCATCACTGGAGCTCACTGTTGGCGGTCTCCCTTCCATGGAACTAACGACATCAGCTACTGTCCGGTGATGAAAGCTTGCATCGCTCTGGTCAGATGCGCACTTCAATCCTAAGAAAGGAGAAATGGAGTCATCTCGGCGTGCTGCGTCACTTGAGCTCACTGTTGGCGGTCTCCCTTCCATAGAGCTGACGACATCAGCTATTGTCCGGTGATGAAAGCTTGCATCGCTCTGGTCAGATGCGCACTTCAATCCTAAAAAAGGAGAAATGGAGTCATTACGGCCTGCTGCGTCACTGGAGCCCACTGTTGGTGGTCTCTCTTCCATGCAGCTAACGACATCAGCTACTGTCCGGTGATGAAAGCTTGCATCGCCCTGGTCAGATCCGCACTTCAATCCTAAGAAAGGAGAAAGGGAGTCATCTCGGCCTGCTGCGTCACTGGAGCTCACTGTTGGCAGTCTCCCTTCCATGGAGCTGACGACATCAGCTACTGTCCGGTGATGAAAGCTTGCATCGCTCTGGTCAGATGCGCACTTCGATCCTAAGAATGGAGAAAGGAAGTCATCTCGGCGTGCTGCGTCACTGGAGCTCACTGTTGGCGGTCTCCCTTCCATGGAGCTGACGACATGAGCTACTGTCCGGTGATGAAAGCTTCCATCGCTCTGGCGAGATCCGCACTTCATTCCTAAGAAAGGAGAAAGGGAGTCATCTCGGCCTGCTGCGTCACTGGAGCTCACTGTTGGCGGTCTCCCTTCCATGGAACTGACGACATCAGCTACTGTCCGGTGATGAAAGCTTGCATCGCTCTGGTCAGATGCGCACATGAATCCTAAGAGAGGAGAAAGGGAGTCATCTCGGCGTGCTGCGTCACTGGAGCTCACGGTTGGTGGCGGTCTCCCGTCCATGGAGCTGACGACATCAGCTACTGTCCGGTGATGAAAGCTTGCATCGCTCTGGTCAGATCCGCACTTCAATCCTAAGAAAAGAGAAAGGCAGTCATCTCGGCGTGCTGCGTCACTGGAGCTCACTGTTGGCGGTCTCCCTTCCATGGAACTAACGACATCAGCTACTGTCCGGTGATGAAAGCTTGCATCGCTCTGGTCAGATGCCCACTTCAATCCTAAAAAAGGAGAAATGGAGTCATCCCGGCGTGCTGCGTCACTGGAGCTCACTGTTGGCGGTCTCCCTTCCATGGAGCTGACGACATCAGCTACTGTCCGGTGATGAAAGGTTGCATCGCTCTGGTCAGATGCGCACTTCAATCCTAAGAAAGGAGAAAGGGAGTCATCTCGGCCTGCTGCGCCACTGGAGCTCACTGTTGGCGGTCTCCCTTCCATGGAGCTAACGACATCAGCTACTGTCCGGTGATGAAAGCTTGCATCGCCCTGGTCAGATCCGCACTTCAGTCCTAAGAAAGGAGAAAGGGAGTCACTCTCGGCCTGCTGCGTCACTGGAGCTCACTGTTGGCGGTCTCCCTTCCATGGAGCTGACGACATGAGCTACTGTCCGGTGATGAAAGCTTACATCGCTCTGGCCAGATCCGCACTTCAATCCTAAGAAAGGAGAAAGGGAGTCATCTCGGCGTGCTGCGTCACTGGAGCTCACTGTTGGCGGTCTCCCTTCCATGGAGCTGACGACATCAGCTACTGTCCGGTGATGAAAGCTTGCATCGCTCTGGTCAGATGCGCACTTCAATCCTAAGAAAGGAGAAAGGGAGTCATCTCGGCCTGCTGCGTCACTGGAGCTCACTGTTGGCGGTCTCCCTTCCATGGAGCTAACGACATCAGCTACTGTCCGGTGATGAAAGCTTGCATCGCTCTGGTCAGATCCGCACTTCAGTCCTAAGAAAGGAGAAAGGGAGTACTCTCGGCCTGCTGCGTCACTGGATCTCACTGTTGGCGGTCTCCCTTCCATGGAGCTGACGACATGAGCTACTGTCCGGTGATGAAAGCTTCCATCGCTGTGGCCAGATCCGCACATCAATCCTAAGAAAGGAGAAAGGGAGTCATCTCGGCCTGCTGCGTCACTGCAGCTCACTGTTGGCGGTCTCCCTTCCATGGAACTGACGACATCAGCTACTGTCCGGTGATGAAAGCTTGCATCGCTCTGGTCTGATCCGCACTTCAATCCTAAGAAAGGAGAAAGGCAGTCATCTCGGCGTGCTGCGTCACTGGAGCTCACTGTTGGTGGTCTCCCTTCCATGGAACTAACGACATCAGCTACTGTCCGGTGATGAGTGCTTGCATCGCTCTGGTCAGATGCGCACTTCAATCCTAAGAAAGGAGAAATGGAGTCATCTCGGCGCGCTGCGTCACTGGAGCTCACTGTTGGCGGTCTCCCTTCCATGGAGCTGACGACATCAGCTACTGTCCGGTGATGAAAGCTTCCATCGCTGTGGCCAGATCCGCACTTCAATCCTAAGAAAGGAGAAAGGGAGTCATCTCGGCCTGCTGCGTCACTGCAGCTCACTGTTGGCGGTCTCCCTTCCATGGAACTGACGACATCAGCTACTGTCCGGTGATGAAAGCTTTCATCGCTCTGGTCCGATCCGCACTTCAATCCTAAGAAAGGAGAAAGGCAGTCATCTCGGCGTGCTGCATCACTGGAGCTCACTGTTGGCGGTCTCCCTTCCATGGAACTAACGACATCAGCTACTGTCCGGTGATGAAAGCTTGCATCGCTCTGGTCAGATGCGCACTTCAATCCTAAAAAAGGAGAAATGGAGTCATCCCGGCGTGCTGCGTCACTGGAGCTCACTGTTGGCGGTCTCCCTTCCATGGAGCTGACGACATCAGCTACTGTCCGGTGATGAAAGCTTGCATCGCTCTGGTCAGATGCGCACTTCAATCCTAAGAAAGGAGAAAGGGAGTCATCTCGGCCTGCTGCGTCACTAGAGCTCACTGTTGGCGGTCTCCCTTCCATGGAGCTGACGACATCAGCTACTGTCCGGTGATGAAAGCTTGCATCGCTCTGGCCAGATCCGCACTTCAATCCTAAGAAAGGAGAAAGGGAGTCATCTCGGCGTGCTGCGTCACTGCAGCTCACTGTTGGCGGTCTCCCTTCCATGGAGACTGACGACATCGGCTACTGTCCGGTGATGAAAGCTTGCATCGCTCTGGTCAGATCCGCACTTCAATCCTAAGAAAGGAGAAAGGGAGTCCTCTCGGCCTGCTGCGTCAATGGAGCTCACTGTTGGCGGTCTCCCTTCCATGGAGCTGACGACATCAGCTACTGTCCGGTGATGAAAGCTTGCATCGCTCTGGTCAGATGCGCACTTCAGATCCTAAGAAAGGAGAAAGGAAGTCATCTCGGCGTGCTGCGTCACTGGAGCTCACTGTTGGCGGTCTCCCTTCCATGGAGCTGACGACATGAGCTACTGTCCGGTGATGAAAGCTTCCATCGCTCTGGCGAGATCCGCACTTCAATCCTAAGAAAGGAGAAAGGGAGTCATCTCGGCGTGCTGCGTCACTGGAGCTCACTGTTGGCGGTGTCCCTTCCATGGAGCTGACGACATCAGCTACTGTCCGGTGATGAAAGCTTGCATCGCTCTGGTCAGATGCGCACTTCAATCCTAAGAGAGGAGAAAGGGAGTCATCTCGGCGTGCTGCGTCACTGGAGCTCACTGTTGGGGCGGTCTCCCTTCCATGGAGCTGACGACATCAGCTACTGTCCGGTGATGAAAGCTTGCATCGCTCTGGTCAGATCCGCACTTCAATCCTAAGAAAGGAGAAAGGCAGTCATCTCGGCGTGCTGCATCACTGGAGCTCACTGTTGGCGGTCTCCCTTCCATGGAACTAACGACATCAGCTACTGTCCGGTGATGAAAGCTTGCATCGCTCTGGTCAGATGCGCACTTCAATCCTAAGAAAGGAGAAATGGAGTCATCTCGGCGTGCTGCGTCACTGGAGCTCACTGTTGGCGGTCTCCCTTCCATGGAGCTGACGACATCAGCTACTGTCCGGTGATGAAAGCTTGCATCGCTCTGGTCAGATGCGCACTTCAATCCTAAAAAAGGAGAAAGGGAGTCATCTCGGCCTGCTGCGTCTCTGGAGCTCACTGTTGGCGGTCTCCCTTCCATGGAACTAACGACATCAGCTACTGTCCGGTGATGAAAGCTTGCATCGCTCTGGTCAGATGCCCACTTCAATCCTAATAAAGGAGAAATGGAGTCATCTCGGCGTGCTGCGTCACTGGAGCTCACTGTTGGCGGTCTCCCTTCCATGGAGCTGACGACATCAGCTACTGTCCGGTGATGAAAGGTTGCATCGCTCTGGTCAGATGCGCACTTCAATCCTAAGAAAGGAAAAGGGAGTCATCTCGGCCTGCTGCGCCACTGGAGCTCACTGTTGGCGGTCTCTCTTCCATGGAGCTAACGACATCAGATACTGTCCGGTGATGAAAGCTTGCATCGCCCTGGTCATATCCGCACTTCAGTCCTAAGAAAGGAGAAAGGGAGTACTCTCGGCCTGCTGCGTCACTGGAGCTCACTGTTGGCGGTCTCCCTTCCATGGAGCTGACGACATGAGCTACTTTCCGGTGATGAAAGCTTAAATCGCAGTGGCCAGATCCGCACTTCAATCCTAAGAAAGGAGAAAGGGAGTCATCTCGGCGTGCTGCGTCAGTGCAGCTCACTGTTGGCGGTCTCCCTTCCATGGAACTGACGACATCGGCTACTGTCCGGTGATGAAAGCTTGCATCGCTCTGGTCAGATCCGCACTTCAATCCTAAGAAAGGAGAAAGGGAGTCCTCTCGGCCTGCTGCGTCAATGGAGCTCACTGTTGGCGGTCTCCCTTCCATGGAGCTGACGACATCAGCTACTGTCCGGTGATGAAAGCTTGCATCGCTCTGGTCAGATGCGCACTTCGATCCTAAGAATGGAGAAAGGAAGTCATCTCGGCGTGCTGCGTCACTGGAGCTCACTGTTGGCGGTCTCCCTTCCATGGAGCTGACGACATGAGCTACTGTCCGGTGATGAAAGCTTCCATCGCTCTGGCGAGATCCGCACTTCAATCCTAAAAAATGAGAAAGGCAGTCATCTCGGCGTGCTGCGTCACTGGAGCTCACTGTTGGCGGTCTCCCTTCCATGGAACTGACGACATCGGCTACTGTCCGGTGATGAAAGCTTGCATCGCTCTGGTCAGATGCGCACTTCAATCCTAAGAAAGGAGAAAGGGAGTCCTCTCGGCCTGCTGCGTCAATGGAGCTCACTGTTGGCGGTCTCCCTTCCATGGAGCTGACGACATCAGCTACTGTCCGGTGATGAAAGCTTGCATCGCTCTGGTCAGATGCGCACTTCGATCCTAAGAATGGAGAAAGGAAGTCATCTCGGCGTGCTGCGTCACTGGAGCTCACTGTTGGCGGTCTCCCTTCCATGGAGCTGACGACATGAGCTACTGTCCGGTGATGAAAGCTTCCATCGCTCTGGCGAGATCCGCACTTCAATCCTAAGAAATGAGAAAGGCAGTCATCTCGGCGTGCTGCGTCACTGGAGCTCACTGTTGGCGGTGTCCCTTCCATGGAGCTGACGACATCAGCTACTGTCCAATGATGAAAGCTTGCATCGCTCTGTTCAGATGCGCACTTCAATCCTAAGAAAGGAAAAAGGGAGTCCTCTCGGCCTGCTGCGCCACTGGAGCTCACTGTTGGCGGTCTCCCTTCCATGGAGCTAACGATATCAGATACTGTCCGGTGATGAAAGCTTGCATCGCTCTGGTCAGATCCGCACTTCAGTCCTAAGAAAGGAGAAAGGGAGTACTCTCGGCCTGCTGCGTCACTGGATCTCACTGTTGGCGGTCTCCCTTCCATGGAGCTGACGACATGGGCTACTGTCCGGTGATGAAAGCTTCCATCGCTGTGGCCAGATCCGCACATCAATCCTAAGAAAGGAGAAAGGGAGTCATCTCGGCCTGCTGCGTCACTGCAGCTCACTGTTGGCGGTCTCCCTTCCATGGAGCTGACGACATCAGATACTGTCCGGTGATGAAAGCTTGCATCGCCCTGGTCAGATCCGCACTTCAGTCCTAAGAAAGGAGAAAGGGAGTACTCTCGGCCTGCTGCGTCACTAGAGCTCACTGTTGGCGGTCTCCCTTCCATGGAGCTGACGACATGAGCTACTTTCCGGTGATGAAAGCTTAAATCGCAGTGGCCAGATCCGCACTTCAATCCTAAGAAAGGAGAAAGGGAGTCATCTCGGCGTGCTGCGTCACTGCAGCTTACTGTTGGCGGTCTCCCTTCCATGGGACTGACGACATCGGCTACTGTCCGGTGATGAAAGCTTGCATCGCTCTGGTCAGATCCGCACTTCAATCCTAAGAAAGGAGAAAGGGAGTCCTCTCGGCCTGCTGCGTCAATGGAGCTCACTGTTGGCGGTCTCCCTTCCATGGAGCTGACGACATCAGCTACTGTCCGGTGATGAAAGCTTGCATCGCTCTGGTCAGATGCGCACTTCGATCCTAAGAATGGAGAAAGGAAGTCATCTCGGCGT
The DNA here is from genome assembly GCA_030143305.2 of Amblyomma americanum. Lineage (NCBI taxonomy): Eukaryota > Metazoa > Arthropoda > Arachnida > Ixodida > Ixodidae > Amblyomma > Amblyomma americanum. Next base: position 6,904 of record JARKHS020016552.1, on the reverse strand, counting down.
GCTGCGTCACTGGAGCTCACTGTTGGCGGTCTCCCTTCCATGGAGCTGACGACATGAGCTACTGTCCGGTGATGAAAGCTTCCATCGCTCTGGCGAGATCCGCACTTCAATCCTAAAAAATGAGAAAGGCAGTCATCTCGGCGTGCTGCGTCACTGGAGCTCACTGTTGGCGGTGTCCCTTCCATGGAGCTGACATCAGCTACTGTCCGGTGATGAAAGCTTGCATCGCTCTGGTCAGATGCGCACATCAATCCTAAGAGAGGAGAAAGGGAGTCATCTCGGCATGCTGCGTCACTGGAGCTCACGGTTGGTGGCGGTCTCCCGTCCATGGAGCTGACGACATCAGCTACTGTCCGGTGATGAAAGCTTGCATCGCTCTGGTCAGATCCGCACTTCAATCCTAAGAAAGGAGAAAGGCAGTCATCTCGGCGTGCTGCATCACTGGAGCTCACTGTTGGCGGTCTCCCTTCCATGGAACTAACGACATCAGCTACTGTCCGGTGATGAAAGCTTGCATCGCTCTGGTCAGATGCGCACTTCAATCCTAAAAAAGGAGAAATGGAGTCATCCCGGCGTGCTGCGTCACTGGAGCTCACTGTTGGCGGTCTCCCTTCCATGGAGCTGACGACATCAGCTACTGTCCGGTGATGGAGGGTTGCATCGCTCTGGTCAGATGCGCACTTCAATCCTAAAAAAGGAGAAATGGAGTCATCTCGGCCTGCTGCGTCTCTAGAGCTCACTGTTGGCGGTCTTCCTTCCATGGAACTAACGACATCAACTACTGTCCGGTGATGAAAGCTTGCATCGCTCTGGTCAGATGCCCACTTCAATCCTAATAAAGGAGAAATGGAGTCATCCCGGCGTGCTGCTTCACTGGAGCTCACTGTTGGCGGTCTCCCTTCCATGGAGCTGACGACATCAGCTACTGTCCGGTGATGAAAGGTTGCATCGCTCTGGTCAGATGCGCACTTCAATCCTAAGAAAGGAAAAGGGAGTCATCTCGGCCTGCTGCGCCACTGGAGCTCACTGTTGGCGGTCTCTCTTCCATGGAGCTAACGACATCAGATACTGTCCGGTGATGAAAGCTTGCATCGCCCTGTTCATATCCGCACTTCAGTCCTAAGAAAGGAGAAAGGGAGTACTCTCGGCCTGCTGCGTCACTGGAGCTCACTGTTGGCGGTCTCCCTTCCATGGAGCTGACGACATGAGCTACTGTCCGGTGATGAAAGCTTGCATCGCTGTGGCCAGATCCGCACTTCAATCCTAAGAAAGGAGAAAGGGAGTCATCTCGGCCTGCTGCGTCACTGCAGCTCACTGTTGGCGGTCTCCCTTCCATGGAACTGACGACATCAGCTACTGTCCGGTGATGAAAGCTTGCATCGCTCTGGTCAGATCCGCACTTCAATCCTAAAGAAAGGAGAAAGGGAGTCATCTCGGCGTGCTGCGTCACTGGAGCTCACTGTTGGCGGTCTCCCTTCCATGGAGCTGACGACATCAGCTACTGTCCGGTGATGAAAGCTTGCATCGCTCTGGTCAGATGCGCACTTCGATCCTAAGAATGGAGAAAGGAAGTCATCTCGGCGTGCTGCGTCACTGGAGCTCACTGTTGGCGGTCTCCCTTCCATGGAGCTGACGACATGAGCTACTGTCCGGTGATGAAAGCTTCCATCGCTCTGGTCAGATCCGCACTTCAATCCTAAGAAAGGAGAAAGGGAGTCATCTCGGCGTGCTGCGTCACTGGAGCTCACTGTTGGCGGTCTCCCTTCCATGGAGCTGACGACATCAGCTACTGTCCGGTGATGAAAGCTTGCATCGCTCTGGTCAGATCCGCACTTCAATCCTAAGAAAGGAGAAAGGGAGTCATCTCGGCGTGCTGCGTCACTGGAGCTCACTGTTGGCGGTCTCCCTTCCATGGAGCTGACGACATCAGCTACTGTCCGGTGATGAAAGCTTGCATCGCTCTGGTCAGATGCGCACTTCAATCCTAAGAAAGGAGAAATGGAGTCATCTCGGCGTGCTGCGTCACTGGAGCTCACTGTTGGCGGTCTCCCTTCCATGGAGCTGACGACATCAGCTACTGTCCGGTGATGAAAGCTTGCATCGCTCTGGTCAGATCCGCACTTCAATCCTAAGAAAGGAGAAAGGGAGTCATCTCGGCGTGCTGCGTCACTGGAGCTCACTGTTGGCGGTCTCCCTTCCATGGAGCTGACGACATCAGCTACTGTCCGGTGATGAAAGCTTGCATCGCTCTGGTCAGATCCGCACTTCAATCCTAAGAAAGGAGAAAGGGAGTCATCTCGGCCTGCTGCGTCACTGGAGCTCACTGTTGGCGGTCTCCCTTCCATGGAGCTGACGACATCAGCTACTGTCCGGTGATGAAAGCTTGCATCGCTCTGGTCAGATCCGCACTTCAATCCTAAGAAAGGAGAAAGGGAGTCATCTCGGCGTGCTGCGTCACTGGAGCTCACTGTTGGCGGTCTCCCTTCCATGGAGCTGACGACATGAGCTACTGTCCGGTGATGAAAGCTTCCATCGCTCTGGTCAGATCCGCACTTCAATCCTAAGAAAGGAGAAAGGGAGTCATCTCGGCCTGCTGCGTCACTGGAGCTCACTGTTGGCGGTCTCCCTTCCATGGAGCTGACGACATCAGCTACTGTCCGGTGATGAAAGCTTGCATCGCTCTGGTCAGATGCGCACTTCAATCCTAAGAAAGGAGAAAGGGAGTCATCTCGGCGTGCTGCGTCACTGGAGCTCACTGTTGGCGGTCTCCCTTCCATGGAGCTGACGACATCAGCTACTGTCCGGTGATGAAAGCTTGCATCGCTCTGGTCAGATGCGCACTTCAATCCTAAGAAAGGAGAAAGGGAGTCATCTCGGCCTGCTGCGTCACTGGAGCTCACTGTTGGCGGTCTCCCTTCCATGGAGCTAACGACATCAGCTACTGTCCGGTGATGAAAGCTTGCATCGCTCTGGTCAGATGCCGCACTTCAATCCTAAGAAAGGAGAAAGGGAGTCATCTCGGCGTGCTGCGTCACTGGAGCTCACTGTTGGCGGTCTCCCTTCCATGGAGCTGACGACATCAGCTACTGTCCGGTGATGAAAGCTTGCATCGCTCTGGTCAGATCCGCACTTCAATCCTAAGAAAGGAGAAAGGGAGTCATCTCGGCCTGCTGCGTCACTGGAGCTCACTGTTGGCGGTCTCCCTTCCATGGAGCTAACGACATCAGATACTGTCCGGTGATGAAAGCTTGCATCGCCCTGGTCAGATCCGCACTTCAGTCCTAAGAAAGGAGAAAGGGAGTACTCTCGGCCTGCTGCGTCACTGGAGCTCACTGTTGGCGGTCTCCCTTCCATGGAGCTGACGACATGAGCTACTTTCCGGTGATGAAAGCTTAAATCGCAGTGGCCAGATCCGCACTTCAATCCTAAGAAAGGAGAAAGGGAGTCATCTCGGCGTGCTGCGTCACTGCAGCTCACTGTTGGCGGTCTCCCTTCCATGGAACTGACGACATCGGCTACTGTCCGGTGATGAAAGCTTGCATCGCTCTGGTCAGATCCGCACTTCAATCCTAAGAAAGGAGAAAGGGAGTCCTCTCGGCCTGCTGCGTCACTGGAGCTCACTGTTGGCGGTCTCCCTTCCATGGAGCTGACGACATCAGCTACTGTCCGGTGATGAAAGCTTGCATCGCTCTGGTCAGATGCGCACTTCAGATCCTAAGAAAGGAGAAAGGGAGTCATCTCGGCGTGCTGCGTCACTGGAGCTCACTGTTGGCGGTCTCCCTTCCATGGAGCTGACGACATGAGCTACTGTCCGGTGATGAAAGCTTCCATCGCTCTGGCCAGATCCGCACTTCAATCCTAAGAAAGGAGAAAGGGAGTCATCTCGGCCTGCTGCGTCACTGGAGCTCACTGTTGGCGGTCTCCCTTCCATGGAGCTGACGACATCAGCTACTGTCCGGTGATGAAAGCTTGCATCGCTCTGGTCAGATCCGCACTTCAATCCTAAGAAAGGAGAAAGGCAGTCATCTCGGCGTGCTGCATCACTGGAGCTCACTGTTGGCGGTCTCCCTTCCATGGAACTAACGACATCAGCTACTGTCCGGTGATGAAAGCTTGCATCGCTCTGGTCAGATGCGCACTTCAATCCTAAGAAAGGAGAAATGGAGTCATCTCGGCGTGCTGCGTCACTGGAGCTCACTGTTGGCGGTCTCCCTTCCATGGAGCTGACGACATCAGCTACTGTCCGGTGATGAAAGCTTGCATCGCTCTGGTCAGATGCGCACTTCAATCCTAAGAAAGGAGAAAGGGAGTCATCTCGGCCTGCTGCGTCACTGAGCTCACTGTTGGCGGTCTCCCTTCCATGGAACTGACGACATCAGCTACTGTCCGGTGATGAAAGCTTGCATCGCTCTGGTCAGATCCGCACTTCAATCCTAAGAAAGGAGAAAGGGAGTCATCTCGGCGTGCTGCGTCACTGGAGCTCACTGTTGGCGGTCTCCCTTCCATGGAGCTGACGACATCAGCTACTGTCCGGTGATGAAAGCTTGCATCGCTCTGGTCAGATGCGCACTTCAATCCTAAGAAAGGAGAAATGGAGTCATCTCGGCGTGCTGCGTCACTGGAGCTCACTGTTGGCGGTCTCCCTTCCATGGAGCTGACGACATCAGATACTGTCCGGTGATGAAAGCTTGCATCGCCCTGGTCAGATCCGCACTTCAGTCCTAAGAAAGGAGAAAGGGAGTACTCTCGGCCTGCTGCGTCACTGGAGCTCACTGTTGGCGGTCTCCCTTCCATGGAGCTGACGACATGAGCTACTTTCCGGTGATGAAAGCTTAAATCGCAGTGGCCAGATCCGCACTTCAATCCTAAGAAAGGAGAAAGGGAGTCATCTCGGCGTGCTGCGTCACTGCAGCTCACTGTTGGCGGTCTCCCTTCCATGGAACTGACGACATCGGCTACTGTCCGGTGATGAAAGCTTGCATCGCTCTGGTCAGATCCGCACTTCAATCCTAAGAAAGGAGAAAGGGAGTCCTCTCGGCCTGCTGCGTCAATGGAGCTCACTGTTGGCGGTCTCCCTTCCATGGAGCTGACGACATCAGCTACTGTCCGGTGATGAAAGCTTGCATCGCTCTGGTCAGATGCGCACTTCGATCCTAAGAATGGAGAAAGGAAGTCATCTCGGCGTGCTGCGTCACTGGAGCTCACTGTTGGCGGTCTCCCTTCCATGGAGCTGACGACATGAGCTACTGTCCGGTGATGAAAGCTTCCATCGCTCTGGCGAGATCCGCACTTCAATCCTAAAAAATGAGAAAGGCAGTCATCTCGGCGTGCTGCGTCACTGGAGCTCACTGTTGGCGGTGTCCCTTCCATGGAGCTGACGACATCAGCTACTGTCCGGTGATGAAAGCTTGCATCGCTCTGGTCAGATGCGCACATCAATCCTAAGAGAGGAGAAAGGGAGTCATCTCGGCATGCTGCGTCACTGGAGCTCACGGTTGGTGGCGGTCTCCCGTCCATGGAGCTGACGACATCAGCTACTGTCCGGTGATGAAAGCTTGCATCGCTCTGGTCAGATCCGCACTTCAATCCTAAGAAAGGAGAAAGGCAGTCATCTCGGCGTGCTGCATCACTGGAGCTCACTGTTGGCGGTCTCCCTTCCATGGAACTAACGACATCAGCTACTGTCCGGTGATGAAAGCTTGCATCGCTCTGGTCAGATGCGCACTTCAATCCTAAAAAAGGAGAAATGGAGTCATCCCGGCGTGCTGCGTCACTGGAGCTCACTGTTGGCGGTCTCCCTTCCATGGAGCTGACGACATCAGCTACTGTCCGGTGATGAAGGGTTGCATCGCTCTGGTCAGATGCGCACTTCAATCCTAAAAAAGGAGAAATGGAGTCATCTCGGCCTGCTGCGTCTCTAGAGCTCACTGTTGGCGGTCTTCCTTCCATGGAACTAACGACATCAACTACTGTCCGGTGATGAAAGCTTGCATCGCTCTGGTCAGATGCCCACTTCAATCCTAAGAAAGGAGAAATGGAGTCATCCCGGCGTGCTGCGTCACTGGAGCTCACTGTTGGCGGTCTCCCTTCCATGGAGCTGACGACATCAGCTACTGTCCGGTGATGAAAGGTTGCATCGCTCTGGTCAGATGCGCACTTCAATCCTAAGAAAGGAAAAGGGAGTCATCTCGGCCTGCTGCGCCACTGGAGCTCACTGTTGGCGGTCTCCCTTCCATGGAGCTAACGACATCAGATACTGTCCGGTGATGAAAGCTTGCATCGCCCTGGTCAGATCCGCACTTCAGTCCTAAGAAAGGAGAAAGGGAGTACTCTCGGCCTGCTGCGTCACTGGAGCTCACTGTTGGCGGTCTCCCTTCCATGGAGCTGACGACATGAGCTACTTTCCGGTGATGAAAGCTTAAATCGCAGTGGCCAGATCCGCACTTCAATCCTAAGAAAGGAGAAAGGGAGTCATCTCGGCGTGCTGCGTCAGTGCAGCTCACTGTTGGCGGTCTCCCTTCCATGGAACTGACGACATCGGCTACTGTCCGGTGATGAAAGCTTGCATCGCTCTGGTCAGATCCGCACTTCAATCCTAAGAAAGGAGAAAGGGAGTCCTCTCGGCCTGCTGCGTCAATGGAGCTCACTGTTGGCGGTCTCCCTTCCATGGAGCTGACGACATCAGCTACTGTCCGGTGATGAAAGCTTGCATCGCTCTGGTCAGATGCGCACTTCGATCCTAAGAATGGAGAAAGGAAGTCATCTCGGCGTGCTGCGTCACTGGAGCTCACTGTTGGCGGTCTCCCTTCCATGGAGCTGACGACATGAGCTACTGTCCGGTGATGAAAGCTTCCATCGCTCTGGCGAGATCCGCACTTCAATCCTAAGAAATGAGAAAGGCAGT